>JAQFVV010012397.1:1175000-1295000 GCA_028023455.1 Epiperipatus broadwayi | reverse complement strand
TAGATGTCTGGATGTGCAATTTTATTGTCTCTGGCTCGTAGCTTTGTATTATTATTATTATTATTATTATTATTATTATTATTATTATTATTATTATTATTATTATTATTATTATTATTATTATTATTATTATTATTATTATTATTATTATTATTATTATTATTATTATTATTATTATTATTATTATTATTATTATTATTATTATTATTATTATTATTATTATTATTATTATTATTATTATTATTATTATTATTATTATTATTATTATTATTATTATTATTATTATTATTATTATTATTATTATTATTATTATTATTATTATTATTATTATTATTATTATTATTATTATTATTATTAGATTTTTATGAAGAAAAATTTTCTTTTTGGCATGCCTGTGCGGCTGGATTCCAATCAGATGTAGAACTTTTCTTCAACTAGCAAATCCCTAGCTTAGCTAACTATCCAATATTGGTTGATCAATGACTATTTGACTATTTTTAACTGGAGGATAAAACAAGAATGAAATTTGTTCAAATCCTCATTGGCCAGCAATTGGCAAGGTTGTGTATGAATACTATTTTAAAAAACCATTTAATATCATTGAATAGTTTGATGCCTTCTTAGGAGCAGTTTGAAATTATGCTGTGCTTTTAACGTAACTATAATCAAACATCATCAATATCTTCCTATATTTTTATTATCTAATTCAGATATTACTAATAAGACAAAAAAGTAGATAGTTAAACAAAATATAAATAAGATAATAAAGATATATACAAAGAAACATTCTTCGTTAATTAAAGTTTGTGATTCGGCTCTAAAACTTAGACGATAAAATAAATTACGTTTAAAAGGGATAAACTACCACAACAATCAAATATTTGTCAAGCATTATTAGTCGAGAGGTCATCGCAACTTCCTTGCAAGCAAGTAATTGGTTGCAGATGGTTGTGGGTTCGCCTCCCGGCCGATGCTATGACATATGGAAAAAAAACAAAAAACAATCAAATATTTGTTTGCGTTGTTATTGCCCAGCTATTCGACATGTCTTCAGAAAAAAATATAAAAAAATAAGCTGGCTCGGTATCAAATTATTTGGCCTTATGATAAAACTAATTATATTTCAAAATGTTAAAAGAAACAAAAGTAGTAAACAACAAATCAATGAACAATAGATAATGGGGGAGGGGGGATCATGAAAATTTAATAAAGTCAATGCTTTTATAACTTTTGCATTTAAATGTACATTACTTATTTAAAAATTTGCTTTAAAGAAAATTTAATAGTGTTTAATAAATTCTGCAATTGTTGGGCTAAACTATTAAATATATTTATATAATATTAGCTATAAATAGATATAAAATACTAATTTAACAACTAACAGAATGCAAATTTTTAATTAAAAAAATAAATAATTATAGTAACATTAATTTTCAGACAAGCGTCTAGTATAAACAAATATCATACGATATAATACATATATTGCACCATATGGAACTCAGATATTATTCCAATATTGACCAGTAAATGAGTAATTATCTATTCTTAAGTAGAAATAAAGAATAATGAAAAACCCTCAAAACCTTATCTTCTCGGCAATTGTCACATCTGGTAGTACCTTCTCCTTCATAGATTTTCTATGGATTGTTAAAGAGATCTTAGTCCAGCTGTGGGCTGTTTAAAATACTGTTTTACCTACTTATATGCTACAGATAAAATGACTTGGAATCGCGCGCATAAATATTATCTTAAGGTTGGCCTGTATTACGAAAGAATAACCACATATATATATATATTATTAAGCCCCTATGTTAAGTGATTCCTTAAATGAGTGACTGTAAAGATTTAAAATAATATTTTAGACTAAATATTTGGCAAAAAAATTATTAATTTTATATCTGAAATTTACCCAATGCATATGTCTGGTCCACTTCTAAATTATCTTGTTGACACCTTTATATTCACTTTCTATATAAATTTTTGAATAAGAATCAATTATTACTAGCAATATTAAGATTTAAAACTAAACTTACATGTTTCCATAGCGAAATACCATAAGAAATTAAATTAATTTCCAATCAATCTTTGACAAAGTAAATAATTCTGAAAATAAAATAAAAAACAAAATTTAGTATTTCTTAAGAAATTTTATTTTATATATATGAAACGACTATTTTGCTCGCGTTTAAATGTTCATTTCATTTCAATAGAGAAAATATGTATTATATAAAAAAGAACTTTAATAATTACATTTGATTTTATTTGTTTGTATCTGTACAAAAATAACACCGAGATGGCTCTAAATAATTGCTTTTTTCATGACATAAAAGTGTTACAGAAATTTTAGAATCTCTATATAATTATTTTTAATTTATATGCCAAAGCGTTGACCGGGCCACCAACTCTTTACCTCTATATAATTATTTGCATAGCCATTAAACAAAGCACCATAATTATCTATGATATCTTTATTAGTATAGAATAAACTAAATTTGCGCCTATAAATAATTCTGTTACAAAAGGCAGATCCTGTTCATAAAACATTACTTTTTCCAAATATTCTTATTACTTTTCTGTTCTTCAAAAGCTAATAGGTATCTTTTTATATATCAACTTTTTGCTACTATTTGCATTTATATGCATTAGTCAATCATAAATGAGCATGGCCCTTTTAACTCCAAAAAGAGAGAAAACTGCACTCATCCGTGATCCACAAATATGTCCAGTTATTGAATGTGCTGGTCCACTTTTCTGTTTGTTTAATGTTTGACAATGTCTTTTAAGTTCTTCAGCTGAAAACTTTTATTTCTAAAATATTTCAACACTATGTTTAGTTGTAGATCTTCAACATATTCTTTTAAAACAGGCAAAACTTACTATACATATTGCCATACACAGCAAGCTAGAGTAATCAATGGATGCCAGACGGCTTGTGCATAAAATCCCTATCTAGTGCTTACTCGTCCAACATCCCCAGTTTAGTTTCTGGCTTATGGCTTTGTGGTAATATGTATAGTGAGTTTTGCCTGTTTTAAAACAGTTATAAGCAAGCATAAAAAGTGGTGGTCATGTGATGTTTATTAACATATTCTTTTCTCAGCTATATCCTCCCAATGGCAACAATCAGTATTGTTTCTGTTCTTGATATCTTTAAAATAATTCTTATAATATAAACAGATTCTATCTGCAGATTGAAATTTGTGGTATACATCAATATCTAAGTCCAGCTCTACTTATAAAAAGTTGTTGAGGATTTTTTTACATCATTGGCTGATAAAGAACTAAAGTTCTTTGAAGATTAATTAATAAACCCAAGTCTTTAATGTTGCAATCAAAATATTAAATACATTCTGTGAAACTTCTTTTGAATTGGAAAAAGAACACAATCATCACCTTAGTGTAAATCCAGAATCAGTAAGATGAAGATTTTGTTTTCATTTTATTTGATTCAAATTGAAAATTCCATCATCAAACTTACATCATGTTTTTATCTCTATTTCATTATGAACTGTTTATAGATCACCATAATAAAAATCAAAAATAATATTGGAGGAAATACACATCCTTGTTTAACACTAATCTTTACTACAAATATCTCAGTATTTTCATTTATTGTAATTCCATCAAGTGAGAAGTTGTATACTATAAATAAATTTTGGGGATAAGCAACTAATTTCAAACAATGCCTTAAATTCTTTTAAGTTAATCAAATGCACTGACCAAATCAATAAAAGCAATATATGTCAGTCATTTCTTTGTTCTCACACTTTTCTTACATTTGCTTAGGAACAAAAGTCATATCTATGTTCTTCTGGATTCTCTACAACCACTTTGAGTTTCTGGTAACTATTCATTTATGACTGAAAGCAACTCATTACAAATGCATATATTGCAGACTATGTTGGACCAAACTCATACTGAAGATATTAACCAATTAACAAAACAATTCACAAACGTTTTGCATTATTTATTATAATTTTTGAAACAATTTGTTTTTAAAGCAAATAATTTTCAGTATAAATTAAAACTGATACTTTTTTTAAAACAAACAATTTTAATTATTATTTGAAAAAATGCAGTTTAATACAGTGATAATATGTTGGACTCTGGAATGTGGGATCTTAAGATTGATTCCAACGAGGCCACTTCCAGCATACAAACTTCTTACAAACTCTCAAGCAATAAAGCCACACAATCAACATTACATTTCTTCAAAATGTTTTTGAGATAATCATTATAATATAAATAGAATTTATCTTTCTCATGACTATCAGGCTCAATTTTATCATAAAATACACTTTTAGAAACCTGCATTACTTATTTTATATACCCAATTCAATGTAGATATGATTTTATAATAGTTGATTCAATAATAATACATCTAACTAGTTGAAGAGCATATTGATTAACAAGTTAAAAGAATGAGTATTTCATCACAGGGAAATAACTAATGTAATTACATTAACTGAGTATAAAGCTATATTTTACCTAATTTATTATATATAACACTGTATCGACACAATAAGAAGACATTAAAAATACTTCATTTAAGAATGCTCTATATATTGGCATATAATTTTAATTTCTTTAATAAATAAAATTTTTCTTTAATCTTCAACATTTCTATATTTATATACTTATACTTTCAAATCAACTTTTTATTAGAAACTCCAAAATCTTTTATTTTTTTATTATAATTTTGGAAACAATTTGTTTTCAAAGCAAACAATTTTCAATATGAATTAAAACTATCAGTTTTTATTCAAAACAAATACTTTTAACTATTAGTTAAAAGAAACAAACCTGCCCTGGGTGTTTAAGTGCAATGTTAGAGTATCAGAATCCATAGTATAAGGTCATAGGATCTATTCGTGAATCACTCAAATTTTTTATGAATCTTGAGCAATAAAGACATTCACATATTTTTTTTTTATAAGAAGCAAACCAATTGATATCATATTTCTATAAATTTCAGTCTCCATGCTGTAAATTTGCTTTTAAAAAAAATAATTTCTGATAATTTATTGACAATTTCTATTCAAAATAAAATGATTATAGTTCATTTTGCTATAAATATGAGAACATCATAAGATCTCAAAAGAGTTAAGCCATAATTAATTTATAAAAATAACAAACTTCTCTATAGTTGCATTTAAGCACACTTATCACAGTTATTAAAATAAACAATTGTAACTATTATTTGGACAAAACAAACCAATTAACATTGTATTTTGGGAAATTACATTGTAATATAGGGATCTGCGTAAAACTGAAAGAAAATGACTGCACTTCCTTGTTTACATTTGCATATGGTATTAATGACACATGCACATGTTTCTTAGAGTAAGTCTCTCTGATATGCGGATTTGAAATATTGTGCTTCTTAAAAAGTTTTATTGCCAAGTAATTGTCAGTAAAGATGTAGAACAGGCACTTTTGTAGCACACAATGTACTGAATGATAGTGACTATGAAAAACTTAGTACTATATGTGGTTCAATTATGCAGAAAAAACACCAAGATTGAATTCATACCTATTTTGCACTTCCCAAATCAAGGCTATCAATCTATTTATTCAGTCTCAAGCAGTGGTGTGTTTTTTCAGAAATCTGATTTGAATGACAGAATAAGTAGCAAATTGTGCAATATTCTGACACTTTTGTCCATATTCACATTGTATTTATTTGTATTGACAGTCAAAAGATGTACAATGGTTATTTTAAGTTTGCACATGCACTATATCAATTAAAGCAAGAGAGCAGATAGGAGTGTGCAGACTAAGCTACTATTCAATAGATGAAGCATGATTCACTAGTCATAAAAAGTACAAATCTTTGTAGAATGCTGCTAGGTGACCAATTCTCTACATTGAAAGACAAAACCAACTGAGTCATCAACCAGAAAAACAATGGAGACAGAAAAAATGGATTATGGGGATTCAGCTGAAGAGAGGCATTGTTGCTGATATTTCTGTGTTTATATACAGACAGAAATACTTTGATCTTCATTATTAAAAATGAATCTAACTTAGTTATCTATTGTGATAAGTGATCAAATTATGTACTTAAGTTCCATGGAAATTTGAACATTTGGCTGTGTACTACCAACAGCATTATGTTGACTCAGTATATGAAAGCCTACATGCAGAATATTGAATATTCTTAGGCTGAGGTGAAGTGTAAAATTTGGAAAAAAAAATGAAAGGTATATTTCCAAAACTTTTATAATCCCATTTAGATCACATAAAGTCACAAAACCTAATAACAGAATATCAATCAAGATTTTTTTAGAGATTACCTCAAAGACATTCTATTTAATTTTATATCAATAATGTTACTTCAAGAATATATTGTAACTGGTTGGGTTACATAGCACATAGTAACATAATTATGTGTGTACACACACACACCACCCACTCACTCACACACACACACACACACACACACACATATATATATATATATATATATATATAAAGGAAAAGTAGAAATAAATACAGACAAAAAATTTTGTAGATATTTTTGACATTTCCTGGAATAAAAATAATAAATAAGGGGTTAAATAACTCTGGATTTAAAACAGAATTTTATTATAAATTAAAACATTTAAAAAGGTCTAAATTAATTAGTATTGTATTCTGATTTTGAATTTAAAACCAAGCATGATTTATTTTTGAAAGAATGCTTATATACATTTCTTTTATCTATTTTTTTAAAAATCTTTGTAGATTAACAATTCCAAAAATAAGTTTTTGTTTAAAAGTGATTTGAAAAGAGTTAAAACATGTGGATGACACATTGATAGAAATCTAAAAGTAGCTTTTGATTAGAATGGTTTTTAATCAAGATAAGGATTATATAAAAAAATCTGTTTTTAATGAAGGTGTTTTTATCATCACAGATGACTCTTATAAATAGAACTGATAAAAATATCAGTTGTCTGATTTAAATTTTTGAGGAGTAGCTGGCTAGAAGTTTTCTGTAATTTGCAGTGATGTGAAAGTTTGTTTTCCAAAGTTAGAAAATGAACATGAAATAATTGAAGGCAGGACGTTAGATCCAGGAGCTGCTTTTATTTTCCTTTGCAGGAGTTTTGATTTACATGAAGCTGGTCACTTCTGAGTCATTAGCCTGAACAAATAAGGACAAAATAGCTTGCTGGCCTGAATCTTACCAAATCCTAGTCTAAGTGAACCAACTGCAGAACCCTTACCTGGATTATATTGATCTCAATGATGAGCCAGTGTACCAGCTTGCCCAAGAAAGGGCATCAGTCAAATGAAGAATTAATTATACTCATGCTACTTCAACTATATGCAGGGAAGCACAGATAAATATAAAAATGAGTTGGTTTTTAAATAATTCATTTAAAAGACATTTTAAAATTTCTACATTTAATTTAAAGACATTATGATTAGTTAAATGTGACCTGTTATAGCAGGAGTCCCCAACCCTATGCCTGTGGGCACCATGGTGCCCACAGACCATTTTACATGTGCCCGCCGCTATCTGAACACGATCAAAAATTATTTATCTGATACAAATAAATTTAATTTTTAAAATTTCTTATAAAATTATTGTATTATATTATAATCAAATTGTAGGGCATATTATACTTTTACAGCATAAAAATATAAACGTTAATTATGTTAAAATTTTATTTTTGAAATAAATATTTTTTTGTACATTATGTGTATTATTAACAATATCCAACTATAAATTTATATTGAAAAAATAAATGGTGACCGCCACCTGGCCTGTATTATAGAATGTGCTCTTAAGTGCAAAAAGGTTGGGGACCCCTGTGTTATAGCATTATATATAATGATAATGAAATTTTAGTTTCTTCCCTAAAAATGACATTGTAAAAAATACAAGCAAATAATTTTGCATGGATTAAAAATAAAAAAATAAACAAATAAAGAAGTAAAGGATCAATAGACAATTCTATAATCTAAATTTAAAGATGTTGATAATTAATCAAACAAAAATTGATTTTATATTTTTAAAAGAAAAAAAAGAACATATAAACTTATATATTTTTTTAAAAATAAAAAAAACCCTGCAAATTATTATGATAGAACTTGATTCATATCTTCTATATTTTTGTATACACATGTATATGTATGAATTTGATATACTTTCAATATTGAATTATTTAGGAAGAATATAAATTTTAATAATATAACAAATTAGAATATATGATATAGACATTAGTGAGTGCCTGCAATTCAACAATGCACACATATTTATGTTAATTATATTAAGTATTAATATTTACTAAGGCTGTGACCTCAAGAATATGCACGTAAAAATGCGTTAGTAGGGACCTCTACATGTCTTAACCACAAGCTTACAGTTTGGAAGAAAATGACAACTAAAAATGTTTATTTTGTAACTAAGTCATATACACTCAGAAATTACACATACATGTATGTATACATATGTATAGCAATTCGTGTTAGATAGACACTTATATGTAAATTTTACCCATTTACTGTATTTTATGTAATGATTTAAATATGATAAAAATGAATTTCATTTGTATGTTACTCACCAATTGTTACTTCACTATGTGTGTGTATATAGATCAGTGCTTGTCAAGTATAACATATATGTAAATTTTAATCATTTTTATTATTAAATGTCAATTCAGACATGTTCATTTTATATCAAGCCACATGCCAATGTTCTGAATGGGTTTTAAGTAAATCTAATGGAACATTTATGTAGACCAATGCAATAACTTGAATTTTGTATGTTCATGTAAATCACAATATGATAATTTTTTTTATTATATGGTTAATCAAAATCAGAAGGTTTCTAATTGTATAGCCATATTCTAAAGACCTTAATATCATTTTTTATTGTTGTTAATAAACTTATATTCAATTGTTAAAAATTGTATTGTATCATCTCTTGGTCACCATAACAGTATTTGAGCTTGTGTTCTTCTGAGCTAGATTCAAATGTAAGTCTGATTATATGAATGGAGATATGTGTTAGTGCTTAAGGGAAATCCAGCATGACATTGTCCTGGCTTGGCATAAGGATTATATTCTTCAAAGCTCCTGAACTATATTTTATTTAGTTTAGTCTACTAAAAATTAAGTTTATAGTCGGCTAGTACATTAATATACTAAGTGGCCAGAGCATTGATGATGATCAGAACATTTTAATATCACAGAATTATTGCTTAGATTTTTATGGTTGTATATTCAGATGGATGAGCACTTATGTTGGTGCATCCAAATTATGTGTAAATAATGGCCCCAAGTTGGCAATGGCGCAGTAGTTAGCCTAATCTACAGAAGACCCATTTCTAATCCAGCCATAAGATGGACTGTTGATTTATTGTATTGATTTATTTTGATAGATAATTCATGGTGATGAATAATTATTATTTTTGAGTACTTACCCTTACTTATGATAATGTTGGTTGATAGCTAATTATTCTTATAGTTACTCTAAGGAGTTAACTGGCTGATGTCTGAGAGATCTCATGCTTTCTTTTAATATATAATGTTTCTTATATATTTTTTGATATTGCTCATCACTTTATATTTAAATTTCAAAATTTTATTTGTTGATGAATTCCAATTCAATTACTCAAGGGATGACCACTCTTAGACCCCTCCTTCCACATCCTATTATAATATTAGTATTTTTTTTTTGTTTTAAAAATAAAATTATCATTTGCCTTCACTAGTTAACCTTATTTTTATATAAAATTTCATCAACACTTTATCCAATAATGAATAATATTTCTGTAGTGTAATTTCCACTGAAACCATTCTTACACAAGGTAGGGAATGCTTTCTATTCATTTTTAACATCTTGTGAGAGTGATATAGTGAATATTTAAACTATAGTAATTTTCTATCTATCTATCTATCTATCTATCTATCTATCTATTTATCTATCTATCTATCTATCTATCTATCTATCTATCTATCTATCTATCTATCTATCTATCTATCTATCTATCTATCTATCTATCTATCTATCTATCTATCTATCTATCTATCTATCTATCTATCTATCTATCTATCTATCTATCTATCTATCTATCTATCTATCTATCTATCTATCTATCTATCTATCTATCTATCTATCTATCTATCTATCTATCTATCTATCTATCTATCTATCTATCTACCTACCTACCTACCTACCTACCTACCTACCTACTTACCTACCTACCTACCTACCTACCTACCTACCTACCTACCTACCTACCTACCTATCTATCTATCTATCTATCTATCTATCTATCTATCTATCTATCTATCTATCTATCTATCTATCTATCTATCTATCTATCTATCTATCTATCTATCTATCTATCTATCTATCTATCTAATGAACAATGATAAAGATACGTGTAAGAGAATGTGATCTGGGCTAATTGATAAGTGATGGTTTAGCATGAAATATGCATCCTGGGGGTCATAAATCTTTTTCAAGTCTTTGGTCATAGGTTTATGATTACATCCCTCCACAAAATGTTAAAAGTGAACAAAAACCTTTCCTATTACTCATTATTGGGTAATCTTTAGTCCAATGAGTGATTAATACAAATTATTAATATGCTTTCATCAATATTTTGTTTTCAAAATATTAATTTTATTCAACATTTCACTATGGATTTGATGATTCTACCTGATGGGTAATACATATATCTATTATATAATGCACACATACAAACAAACCACTTTTTTTGTTCTACATATCTTCTCACTTTCGACAATACTTTTCAATAAGTTTTATGATTTTTAAAATATATCCAAATTCTATTTTTATTTTTTCAATGAAATAATCTTGTTTTCTTTAATTTTTAACATTTCCACATTTATTTATTTTTGTTTTCAAATCATCTTTTTTACTCTTTTTCAAATTTACATTTTTAGAGCTTCCAAAATTTTTTATTATTTCATTACCTATTTGTCTAAGTCTGGGTTCTATACAATTTTTCTAACTCGAAGAAGGAGCAGAATGATTTAAGCAGTTTTATCAGGTATTAATTCTTGAAATTCTGATTCTAATTTTTAATCATTACTTTTATTAATAGTTAATTATTTTTCTACATTTAAAAGCGACAAATTTTCTCTATAACTTTTGGCTAAACAATTTTTCTAAAACTTTTATTATCTCCACTTATTTTCAGTGCCTCAGTTTTAGCTACATTATTAAAAGTTTGATTTTTGCAATTATAAGTGCTTCTTTTACAGATAAAATTATATAATATTTGAATAATATCTATAGAAGTATTAAACAAAGCCCCAAGTTTTCTTAGAGACATAGAAAAGCACACTGACATCTTGTTGTTTAAAAATGATTTATGCAGTATATTGGCTCTTCAATTACTGCACACAAAATTTAATTTGCGAACTAGTTGGTTTAATTCTCAACACAGATTGATGCTTACTAATTTAAAGTTTATACAAAGTTCTGATTCCCGCCGAGCTGTGTTAAAAAAATACACCAGGGGTCCCCAACCTTTTTGCACTTAAGAGCACATTCTGTAATACCGGCCAGGTGGCGGGCACCATTTATTTTTTCAATGTAAATTTATAGTTGGATATTGTTAATAATACATATAATGTACAAAAAAATATTTATTTCAAAAATGAAATTTTAACATATAATTAATGTTTATATTTTTATGCTGTAAAAGTATATAATATGCGCTACAATTTGATTACAATATAATACAATAATTTATAAGAAATTTTAAAAATTAAATTTATTTGTATCAGATAAATAATTTTTTATCATGTTCGGATAGTGGCGGGCACATGTAAAATGGTCTGCGGGTGCCATGGTGCCTGCGGGCATAGGGTTGGGGACCCCTGAAATACACTATGTACACACAATAATGAATACTCGCACGATAATTCTGAATGTATAGTTTCTACATATAACTTCTCTTCTTTCTCCACGAGGGTAATACACAATTCTCACGCTATTCTCTTGCAACTGATGCTCTTCTCGAATTCACTTAAAAATGCTCTGTACTCACTCTGTTGATCTTTTCAAAATGGCCCCTTTTTATATGTTTGCTTTCTTTTGTTTTCTGGAGTAACTCTTATAAATTAGGGCGGGATTTAATTAAATTGGGTTTTGCTAATTAAATTCCTTTGTTATCTGTTTAATTAGTTTGTTACAATTGATAGCATTTCAAGCTAACGTCTATGATTAAAATATTAGTAGCAAAATTTTTTAGAATAAGATACTTTCGTATGTACGTTTAATTTAAAATGCATATATTACAATTTATATAGGCTCAATTATAATTAAAACAAATGTTTTCAGAACTGATATGGCCAGGTTTTAAAGACAAAAGAAATGAACACAAAAAACACAAGAGAAAATTTAGTTTTAAAAGAAACACATAATTGCTACTTTGTATTTAAAATCAAAAAGCAATAAAAATTTTTTATTCACTGATAAATTTGTATTAAATCTAAAAAGTCTTTCCAAAACAATAGAATAAAATAAATAAATAAAATAATGGTATTCTGCTTTTATGCTTAAAAAAACTGAGTAGAAAAAAAAGTTTAAAAACGGTTATTTTTTGATGAATGTACTCACAAATGCTCTGTATGCTCCTCCTTTATTATGCTTCTGTTGGAGAGATCATGAGAAAAGTACAATAACATGCTTATTTGTCTGCATGAAAGATGTTTGAGTTAACTATAAACAAAAGTTCCACTTTAAGACAAATATAGTTCTTAAATAAGTCAGTTTTTAAGATATTGTTATGACTTAGCTTATTTTCAAACAATAGACTTATTCAGATTCAGAATTTATGAAAACTAATCAACGAATTGATGGATAGATAAATTAACCAATGATAGTAATATGTCAATAGATGATAATTCTTGGTGAATCTACCTACTCCCATTAAGTAAAGAGATCTAACTATAAAATGGCAGTCTTTTGGAGGGCATGCTAGGCATCAATGGATTATACTGGTTACCTATACTGATTGCAAGAGACAAGTTCATGTTAAATTGGAAGCTGCTAGATACTAAATCTATCATGAAACAAACTACCATGATATAGTTGAAAGTGTTAGGCACCTTGCTAAAATACTAAACTGAACACGAGGTAAGCTGCTATGATACAGCTGGAAGTATTAGGCATTTCTAAAAGAACATCTGAAATCCTTTGGTTTAATTGTTAACATTAACACTATGTTATATTTTAATATCAACTTGTTTTTAATAAATATTCAACTGTATTATACAAGTTTGTGTTTTTCATGATTGCATATATACATAACAGATATATTTATAAAAATTAATGATTGTAACTTAGAAATATCATGTTACAACTTTTTAAATCACATCAGTTGCCCCATCATGTTTCATAGCTAAAAAAATTCTAGTTACTATTTCTCTTGTAATCAGAGTCATTACGGAAATAATTATAAATAATGAGGAAAATATGGAGAAAATGATTTGGAGTAAAACAATCTTTTTCAAATGACTTCATCATTTTATAATAAATTGTTGCATGCATTTTAATTCCAAAGTTACCTTCTTTATAGTCGGAACAAAAATGATAAACTCGCTTTAATTTATATATGTGGAGTTTTTTCTCAAAGCAGATTTCGATCTATGCAATCATTTGATCCTTTCAATAATAAGGTACTTATCAATTACAAATAATTAGAAAAATAAGAATTTTTAAAATACTATTTATTTAAAAATATGTAATAATAAACGGTTCTCAGGATATAAAAGTAGTGACGTTTATATATATATTCTTAGCACTTCCGAGTTGATTAATATAAACTTGTTTTGGAAGATTTTAATGCATTTTAAAAGACTTCCCATTTCAATAAAATAGTGATGAATATGGTAAGTCATTTTTTATTGATTGGTGTTTTTATAATAATGTAATTCGCGTTAAACAAACATTTTAATAGTGAAAGCTTCAACAAAAATATATCAATGTTAAAATTTACATGTCCAAAGCTTTTTGCCAGTTTTCTCTTTTTCAATATTTTTGTTTATTATTATTAATTGAAGTTCAGTGGATATCCGATTTCTGGAGATTGTATTTTTATTTATTTATAATATTTTGATAATATGACTTGTGGAGATTGTATGAATAGCATTTCTTCATAATGATCTACTATTTGTTCGGTTTTTCAGACTGCTCAGTGATACATTCGTAGTTGTGATTAGACGGTCGTTTGTTTTTTCTCCATCAAAATTTCAAAATGCATAATTTGAAATTTAGAAAATATTTTACAAGTTGTGTTTTAGATAGGTTAATATTTTTAATAAATAAATATATAATCAAACATTTCTATTGCAGTTTTTTTCTAATAAACCGGAAATGTATTCTACGTTCATCTTTATATATTTGTTAAAATAAACAGCAAAAACAACTAACTTAAACCAGTACACAATTTTTTAATTTTTAAAATAAATAACTGATTTACACTTAGCGAACTTGGAAGAATAAGTGACAGTTTAATTAATCAATAAAGTTGAAGGCCGCGCCTTATAGTTTCATTTAGTAGACAAAGCGGAACTTTTCCCTACATTTCCGTCAACTGAAAGTAATCAACACCTAGAATTGGAATGGATTGCTCAAGACACTTTAGCCTTGTCTGATCTGATATGCTATATCATAGGTTTCTTGTGTGGAAAAATGAAAAAAAAAATTATAATTAAAAAAATAACGTTAGATAACTTTTTATTAATAGAACTATATCATATTTTTAAAATTTGGAATCATCTTAAAAAAATGAAATTACACATACTACACATAATTAAAACTTCCAGCAAACATTTTTTATAAACATTTGTGAATATTTGTATATTTATTGATCTAGTGATACTAAGTTTTATGACTCCCTTTTGCTTTTCATCAATACTCACATTTTTTGATAATAGTTGCGTTAAAAATTTATTAAAAAAACAATAATGTTTTTTAACAAAAATATTTTTTATCATAAAACTATTAATATAACCAAATTTATGTATATGTAAGAAATAATCATAACAGCCCATCCTGTATAGAGGAAAAGTTTAAAGAGAATATAATTTTCATCAGATTAGTCAGTTACCATTTCGCATAGTAGAATGAATCAATTATACACATATCCACCATTACCCATTATATCTTACCATAAGCATATTTTACAATTTCAGTAACAAGAATAACTAACCCCATAAGGCTATCTTATTAATAATTTATCAGTTAATAAATTCAAAAACAATGGAATCCTATAAATAGTTTTAGAAATAATACTAGCTATATTAATGATTATGATGATCTAAAATTGAGAAGGTATAATAAATTTGAGGTGGATGGATAGCAATGGGAAATTATCATTATGATCAACAGATATTTGATCATAATACTCTCCTGACTAGGCAATCAACATGCCTTCCAGCTGATGATATCCATCCATCCATCCATCCATCCATCCATACATACATACATACATACATACATACATACATGCACAGTACATACATATGTAGAATAAGATAAAAATTTCATGATTTTGTAAAAAATTCTTTTTGCAAATAAAATTAATATAAAATCATGATAGCCATAACTAATTCAGATTAAAATAAATTATTTTCTAAAAAAAGCAAATAAATAAATATCAAGAGTGACTTTTTTTTATTAGAGTAACACTTATGTGAAAACACTTTATAATTTTTTACTTTCACTTCAGAGTGCAACTAGATTTTAAGTTTTCAAAATGTTAAAGAAACATTTTTTGAATTATTATGTTAGCTTAAGTATATTTTATTTCCAAGCTTGTAAATTACCACACTTAGATAATTGTGTATGTGCGTATATGTATTACAGATATAAAAATAAATACAATTAATGTAAAGCTAAAGCAATGCCAGAAAGTTCTAGAAAGTATTATTACAATTTAAAAATGTCATTCTCATTTAACTATTTCAAGTCAAACCAAAAATCATATTCTTAAAGTTATTTGCAATTTTAAAAATACATTTAAATAATGCTTTCCGGAACTTATTTGTTTACATCTTCCAATGTTGCCAAATTTCAAGTATAGGAGGAGCAAAAGTTCTAGGAACGTGCAGAATGAGTTCAAATCACTTTTTTTTATTGTGTTCGATTAGGGAGTAAAAACAGAATGACTTGTGAGTAGTGGAAAGATTTGCTTTCCCTGATCTTAGATCGCCTTTGTCCTGCCTTCCTGCCATGCCATCACTATTTGAGAACTGTTCTGTTTAATTGTAAAAGAACTATTGGAAGATGCCTACCATTATAAATAAAGACTAGGTAGTTAGAGAAATGGAGAAATAGTATGGAGAGTGAAAAGAGTTTAAATATATATAGAAATAAACAGAATATTAGGTGTGAGTTAATAGATGATAATAGTAAGGAAAGTAGTTTATTGTTTAAGGCTCGAACAGGATCTTTAGCTACAAAAGAATATACATGTAAATGGAAAAATATGGGTGATTTATTTTGTAAATTATGTAAGGAAGGAATAGAAAATATTAGGCATTTGTTAATTGAATGTAAATGTTTGAAAACAGAAAGGGTACATATAATGAAGTTGTGGAAAAATAAATATGAAAAGAGTGATTATACAGAAAGAGAATTATTTGTTTTTATGCTGGGTTTGGGAAAAGATAAGGGGGATTTAGATATAAAGGTTATAGAGTTGACAAAGATTATGTTGTGGAAATGGGATAGAGAGATTATGGGTAAATTTAGAGTGGGGAATGTAAAATAAAGTGGCTAACAGGGTTTATCTGGGCATAATTGCTGAGATATTCTTTGACTTCGTTTAAGGAGAAGCCATAATACATCACATCACATCACATGCCTGCAAGCAGAAAGGGCACAAATAATGAAGTTGTGGAAAAATAAATATAAATAAAGTTATACAGAAATTGGGTTCTTGGTTTTTATGCTGGGTTTGAAAAAAGATAAGGGAAATTTAGATATAAAGGCCACGGAGTTGACAAAGATTATGTTGAGGAAATGGGATGGAGCAGGATAGAGAGGGTGGGGAATGGAAAGGTAACATGGTTAACAGGTTTCTCTGAGCATAGTGGCTGAGAAATTTCTGACTCCAAATAAAAAGAAGTCACAGTGTATCACATCACAACAAGTAAGCAATAAATAACTTAAGATATTTCATGATAAGTGGCTACAAGTATTCCAGATATCTTGTCTGATGAAAATAAAAGAATTTCAAATTTTATCAAAAGATCAAAAAGACAGTTAAAATTAACAAGTAAAAAAATTAAAATAGTTTTAGATATTTCATCTAAAAGTGTTCAAAATATATTATCCAAAAAAAAAAAAAAAATCAAATTGTATGGAAAGATAAAAAAAATAAAAGAAAAGCAATATTTTCAAATAACAAATAAAAAATTAAAACAAATTAGATATTTCATCAAAAAAAAAAAAAAAACATTTAGAGGTCATACTATTACAATTAGCAAATATTAAAATTGAAATTAATTTTATAATTAAAGAAAGATACACCAAATCATCCAACTTGCCATCAGCAGAAACTGGCTTAATTATAGCAAATTTTGTCTTTTCAAATATTTAAAAATATTGTATGTTGACCCACATATATTAATAAACATTATTTCTCCAGGCCTATACATAATAAGTAGAATAATACTGACTTTAAAGTCCTTTTTTGCAATGTCTCTATATTCATGCTTACTATTAGGGTATTTCAATATGAGTTATGAAAATTTTGTCTCTAGATGGATACACAGATTGTCCTTTCCACTAATGAGAGGTGAAAACTTCTTATCTAATAATTCACATTCATTTAATAATGGCAGACACACAGCACTAATAGATTTATTTTTCTATCCCCCAATGTTACATCATATGCTTAACCTTTCGTTGAAAAACTCAGGCTTTGTAAGACCATTTAGCTTTAATAGTTTCCATGAACACTGACTTTTCCTAAAATACTCTATTTCATAGTGGTAAAACAATTCACATCCTACTTCTGAATAACACTACACAATTGTTTTTTTTCCCGAAATATATGTTGAATTATTTAAACTCAGCACATTAGATTTGGATCCCATACAAATCTGGATTGCATTCATTAATATTCTATCATTTACAATCAATTATATTACTAAGAATAAACCCCCACCAACAAGATTATTAGCACTCGCTGATGAATTAAATAAAAAAATAATTTACTCTACATCATCCAATAGTGATAATGTAAGGATTAAAACCTTAAGAAACCAGTATAAAGGCACATGTGAAACACTCAGATTGTATTTAGCAATTAAAAAAATAATATATCTAAGTAGACTCCACACTTGGTCGAGAAACTTCATCCAATGGGCACTAGGTCAAAGTCCAATTATCAGAGTACCTTCAGTGCTATATAATGAAAATAAAATATATGCAGGGGACAATATGCTGCATCCCCTGTTTATAAATTACAAAAGCAAACTTCAAAGTAGGGAAGCATTCAACTCTTCTGCAAACTTTCTTGGGCAATGTGAAAACATGCCTCTCTTCACATCAGAAGACTTTAGTGCTAAATTAATTTCTTTCCCAGACTCAAGTCATTCAGGCATCATGGTATACCACACTTTGCTTTTAATCATTTAAATAACTTTACATTAAAATATATACATGAATTTTATCCACTATCTCTCATACTATTTATTAAAAACAAGAAAAAACTCTGTCATTTCAGAATCTTAGAGCAATAACAATGGCTCCTCTAGGAATTAAAATTTTGGAATCTACACTAAAAGACAAACTAGAGCCATTCCTGCTACCTGCATTATCTAAATACCAATTTGCAAAGAAAGGTGCTTCAACAAATCAAGCAGTTTTTTTATTTAAAACAATCATAAGCACAGTGAGAGAAAGGAAAAAATACAGTCAATTAGTGATTCAACTAGATATTAAAGCTGCATTTGATATGATTCAAATAGACCTTCTTATTAATGCCCTAGCAGAATATATGGTACCTAAAATGATCCTATATACCAGGGGTGGCCAACTTTTGTGTTCATAAGATCTACTTTTTATTTTTAAAATGTCTTGCAATCGACTTGTTGTCATAGACATAGTCTAAGTGGAGGGAGGTGTGAAATACATATTATTTTTATATATCTACCTAATAAAAAATGACAATTATTTAACGGACTAAAAAACTCATTTCCAAGGGGATTAAAGCAACATGAGATTATAAACAATGTTTATTAATTCAAATTAGCTACATTAAATCAAGATTAAAAATATTATTTTCAATAATGATAAGGCTTAGTGGACTTCACCTATCTAGAATTGAAAAAAAAATTAGAACAAAAACAAAAATAACAAAAAAAAAAAAAATCAACTTGAAAATCTTGACTTAATTTGTTTCACTCGTTATCAGACCACTCTTGTGAGATTGGCTTCGCGATCGACCAAAAATGGCTTTGCGATCGCCAGGTGATCACGATCGACTTGTTGGACACCCCTGCTATATACACTAACTAACCTCCTCATAAATCATGAAATACATATATTGGTGATTATTTATCTTTTCAACATGTGTGTGATCATGTGGGTCAGCAATATGAGATGGCACTGAGAGTAATGGGTGATGTGAAAGTCTGAGTTTGAATCCTGCATATATTACATATTATACGCAGGTTTAAGCCTGTACAATATATTAATAACATTGAATGGTAAATTCACTCCAGCTTTTAACCCACATTGTTCAATACCACAAAGTTTCCCACTAAGTGCTCTTCTGTTTATTACATACACCAACCCATTATTATCAGAGATGGAGAAAGAATTGCCAGGAATATTTATTCCAGCACTTATACCAGCATCTCAGTCATCACATATATGGATGATATATCAATATTTCTATCAACAACTAAGCAAATTCCTAAATTACAAAAAATTCTGGCTATTTTTACCACAAAATATAAACTAGAGCTTAACATGGAGAAATCATATGCTTGGTGAATGAATGCAGGAAAAACACATAAGCAGCACTTCAAAGGAAATCCAACTCTCTTTCTTGGATTTCCATTCTATCTTAGTAATTTAGCAATGTGAAGCCTAATACAACAAAAATTTTATGACAAGAGTGAAAGCATAAGTGATATCTATCTCTCTATTCAAAAACTTCTCTGTTCAATCTTCTCGTTATAACAAGAATTTCATATTTTCCACTAATACTATTTATATGCAAAAGCTTTTATTAGAAAAATATATTCTCAATTAAGACAACTAGTTTGGGGAAATTGTACAGCAGCTATCTTACTCAATCAACTACAACAACTAAACCTCAATGGTCTTTGATTACACATGATTAATACATTCAAAATACAAAAAAAAACAGGAAACCTCTTCATTTCATATAACAAATTATGTCCACATATAATAGAGCCTTTAAAAATTTGGGTCAACTGACAAACCACCACCACTACTTAAATTCTGGGAAAAGTCTCATTGTACCACTTCACACAATTCTTAACCTTAATCTTATCCCCTCCAGTCCAAAATGCAAATATTGGCAAATATTTACCCTTATTCAAATGTTTATCTCAAATCATGAAAAGAAAACAATACTTAATATAAAAACAAACAATTGATTAAAAATTTAAATTCTGGTCACTTGAACATAAATACTTGGATTTTCTTATGCAAATAAATGTAGAATCCCTACCTACACTTCACTTTTATAGACATGGAAGACAGTACAAGAATGTTTATGAACAATGCAGCCTTTGCCATAAAGATTCTGAAACTCAATATCATCTTTTTTTCGAATGTGAGGACATTGAGATCATACACAAAGCATCAATACCCTATTCCAGACATTCAAATAAATTTTTGCAAACATTCGTGCTAGCACATTTATGTTATATGATATCTGGTGTACCAGATGCAAACTCCTGCATGATTGCAATTCCAGAAGACCCCTATGTACCTTCTGGAATAAACTGGAAACTTTTAAAGAAAGAGATAATAAACTATCATTCCACACAATGTTTGAAGACCCTTGGTCTCTAATGCAACAACAACTGAAACCATAATAAGATAAACCATCCTCTGAAAATCAATGTGACAAATGATAAAACCTCAAGATTTGGACTCCCCCATCCTTCTTAACAAACTTTAAAACCCCTTTTTTATGTAAATAATGTTGTATAAGTCAATAATGTAAAACCACTTTTTCTTAATCCGTAATCTGTCTTAGACTCTTCCTCATGATCAAAACTGTTTTTTTTTTTTTTAACCTGTTGTAATTGATTCTTATAGAACAATAAATGACTTTAAAACATAACAATAAAATTATGAAGAGAACTAAAATAGATATGTTTGTTTCATCATCTCATTAAATTCAATTTTCCAAGCTATAATTTTAATTAAAATCTTTCATTATTGTAATTTTGTTGATGTTTAATTCTGTCTGAATATGTTATTTTTTTCATTTCATTTTTGATGTTTAATAAAGTGATTTTACTATTTGTACCTATTTTGAATTTACATATTTATTTCATAAATGTAAAAAATTAAAAAAAAACTTTGTATTTTTTGCTTTAATTTTCGTTAGTGCAGGTTTAGGTATTAAATGTTGCACAAGATAATGCCATATTTCATAGTTCTTTTATCTTTTTCAATCATTAATTAATTACAAGTGATTAAAATAAAAAAAATTGATATCTAGTGAAATATTTAATATCGAGTACTGTACAAATTTATTAATTTAAATAAGTAACTAAATAGATAACTAGGGGTCGACGATTTTAAAAGTTTTTGGTAAAGGGGTCTGCGGCCGAAAAATTGGTGCAACAGAATATTAACAGACATTATAATCATCAATTTTAAAATAAATGATTTGTATATTTTAATAGGAATAAGCATAAAATATTTCCGATTTTGATATTTAAAGTTATTATATTTCTGGTAAGTTTTCAAAAACTTTTACAATTTTATTTTCGGAAGTTTAATGACATAAGATTTTTTAGAATTAAGAACTATAAATAAAATATTTTTTGTTTTTGTTTTAACTTATAAAGGAAATGTTATATAAAAAAGTTAACTGACAGACACTTTTAGTTAACTGAGTCATTTATTACTATCATTAATTAAAACGATTTTACAGTTATTCCATTTGGGACTGCATGCGATTTTCCCAAGAAATATCGTGTAATATCTTTGCTATGTGTTTCGTTATAAAGATGTGCTTATCTACGACAAAACTAAATATGATTGAAATGAGATGTGATTTATAAAGTGCATCTTAAAATATAGCTTCCCAGTCATTATTAAAAGGTAATATAGTATAACTCATATAGCTAAATTATTCTGCTGTCATAATGTAAGTTGATTGCCATTATATATGCATTGAATGTAGTTCTCTGAATATATATTTATATGTATAAAAAATATCTGCACTTTATTTTTTATAATATGACTTAATACGATTTAAATCGTAACTAACGATTATTATTGAAAGTATTCAGTTCTATCAGTATTACTACAATCGTTATTGAAAATTAGCAAATAAAAATTTATTGTTGTGGTAAAGGAAACAGAATTAAATTGTTTTAAGTCGAGCTGGGTTGCACTTTCTTATTGAAAATATTTATCGTATTTTGAACGATTTAGTACAAAACTAAACCAATGGGCGTGAAAATTGAAGATCCCAAGATCAAAATTCAAGTTGTCATTTCTGACGCCCACATAACTTCCGAGTAACACATTATTCAATAACAATATTCATTGTCCTTTATTATTCAAGATCTTAGTAGGACTAATGCATCATATTATTTGGCAATTGTTATTGAGCATTTAGTGACTGAAGTATTGGAATTGATGAGAAATGTAACCATGGTAATAAGAAAACAAGAGTAACTCTTCATATATATATAGCTGCATACTTGCAACGAGTAATTAAATGAAATTTTCGATTATTCAAGTTGTTGTTTTCCTCAACATTTGGGCTACCATATAATAATAATAATGAACAAAGCAACAGCTAAAGTGGTACAGCAAGAAATTTAGTTGAAGTTTAATAATAATAAAACCAATATAAACAATAACTAAAACTATATTCAATAAAGTCAACTTGAAATAAACAATTTACTATTTTTAACAACATCAACAAAATTGTGTTTACAATAAAAGTTCAATTTGCTAAACCAATAACTGTGAAAATTTCAATATCTAAAATATTTCAACTATATATTATATATTTTTTAATATGTCAACTACGTTTCAATTTTGATTGTACAGTGATGAATTTAAAATCTTGTATGTATACAACATTCTTTCTCATCTATAAATTATTAAATCTTGCTGCAAGCAATTTTTATTTTGAGTAATTTTTGGACTACTTAAAAAGAAAACATTATATGGCTAGTGATTTAGCAGCAATGAATAAATAAATTGAGCAATCCATAGTATACTTATCTTTAAGAGCAACTGAATTAGTTCTTTTCTGAAATAAAATTATGAGTTGCTAAGAAAAATGTTAGAACTACTAGAACTCTACATTAAAAAAAATAATA
Source organism: Epiperipatus broadwayi (assembly GCA_028023455.1). Taxonomy (NCBI): domain Eukaryota; kingdom Metazoa; phylum Onychophora; class Udeonychophora; order Euonychophora; family Peripatidae; genus Epiperipatus; species Epiperipatus broadwayi. The sequence continues at coordinate 1,271,456 of JAQFVV010012397.1, read as the reverse complement.
ATTGCTGCAAAAACTTAGTTTGTTGAATACTGAACAGCAAATAAAGCTAAATTGCATTTGTTTTTTGATGTTTTTGTGTGTGAAATTACTTGAAAGTTATTTCCTATTTTTGTAATATTAATACTTAAGCGTAGTTTTCTTAAAAGGTAAATTATGGGTTCACTGACCATATGAGTATGTCACCTGCCTGACTAATATTCAAGCTTTCAACATAGTACAGTGATAATCATCTTGTTTATAAATATTCAGCATAACTCAGCAATAAATACCTATCTAATCAATCCAAATTAACACAGTACTGACAAATCTATTAGCTATAAATTGACTACTATGAAAATATATCTTAAGCGAAAGTGAGAGATGTTTAGATGACCAGATAAATCCTAGCTAAGATTTATAATAATGAAAGTATTTATAAATATAAATATCAGCATTACTGCACGTGTACTTTGTAGATAAACCTGCAAACAACTGATCTTATTAAAGATGTTAAGTAAGATTTGTTAAGAGGTGGAAGTGATTTCATTAAAATACTCCATTATTTTGAGTGATGAACTTCCTTTCAGGAAAAAAAAAACCAAACTTAAAATTCAAGATATATGTATGCTATATTGACATTTCAAAATATTTACTTTATAGGTGATGCCTCATTTTGTCATAGGTGCTTAAATAACATCAAGCAAACATATATATGTAATTGCAACATATATATATATATATATATATATTGTAACCGTAAATCTTGATGGCCAGCTAATGGTCACCGAAGGCCATTGCCCTCTCAACTACCTATCGTGTATGAACACGTTGCGGCACTAAAAATTGTAACCGCAAATTGTGCGGTCCCAATTACGTAACGTAAGTGCACTAAGAATTGTAACCTTGATCACTGATCAACTCTCACTCAATTATTGTCAGCTATTAAGAGGTGTAACCAAAAAACATATCATGCTATCTATTTAATGCACCAAAGACCACAATCAACATCTGGAGCAACTTACCATAGACCAAACTAATGATCTAACATAAACTTTTTACAATTTATTTGATCGCAGCCAGGGTATACCGTGAAGACCTATCATAGTATTATTATAAAACACATTAAACAAATTATAAGTGCAATGTTATTATTTTTAAACCTTAATTTGCGATTTTTTATGGTATGCGACCCTATGGCCGACCATGTACAAGATTGCATAATTTGTGGAATTACATAAGATTATGAAATTTTAAACAATCTATATGATTTTTAATACAAATGCTAGTCCAGGTAAAGCTTTGCAATAAATAAATATAAATACTTGGGTTCTTTTTCTTATAGTTTACTATATTACTGAGACTCTTATTATACTGACAAATGACAATTTAAAAACGTTAAGTAAATATATTTAATCATATCATTATTTAGTAAATCTGTTCACAAGTTTAATAATTAATTTGTGATTTTATACTAGAATCAACTACGCTTTACTATATTACTGAGACTCTTATTATACTGACAAATGACAATTTAAAAACGTTAAGTAAATATATTTAATCATATCATTATTTAGTAAATCTGTTCACAAGTTTAATAATTAATTTGTGATTTTATACTAGAATCAACTACGCAAAGCCACAATGATGGAAAAGGTAAATGGGATTTTATTGTACCTTACCAATCATAAACTACCAAAGACGAAAAGCATCTTAATGTTTTCTCAAAAATATTAATAAACTCTTATATCATGTAGACAATAATATGTACTTCAATGTATGCTCTTCAATGTATGCTCTATCCCAAAATTTATGATTTCTGATGTTATGAATGACACAGCAACGGCACAGTAAGTTTAATTATAAATCAACTTTTATTTACAAATTTATGAACAATAAGTAATTAATTTCAATATTCTAAATAAAACATAAATAAACAAATAAAATAAATAAATGATAATTCCATTGACTTTCTTCAATAACATCTCATAGGTAGTTTTAAAATCTAATCATACCTTATTTCAATCTAATATAATGAATATTGATGAGATTATACGAAATTCAGCATCAAACTCATGAAATATTTAACGTCATTTCCAGATTCAATAAATCCCTACTGTACACCTATAATAATATAATAAATAATATGATGTCTGTATGATTTAGCTATAATGCGCTCATTAAATAAAGTGACAATTTAAACTTACGTTCCGGTAAATAATAATCAACCAACAGTTAATTATTATGAAGTACTTGAATAGAATGTCCTGTTACCATTTAATAATCTAACCGATAAATTATGCTTACAAATGAAAAAGATGATTTAGCAGATTAACTAAAATACTTTGCCCAACTTATATCTGTGAAGCAAAACATATTCCCGTGGATGCATTCATCTACACGTAGGAATTAAATAATACTAAACGTTTTGTGTATTTAAACACCATCATAAAGTAATACGTATAATCACACAATTCCACGGATTAACCACCAGCGCAGGAATGTGTGTAAAATACAAAATGGTAATTAAAATAATCTGCGGATTAACCACCAGCACAGATTAAAGCCCTTTAACATTCTAAAACAACATTATTATTTGCTTCACATTAAAGTGCAAAATCATTCTCCTCAGTTCTTCTGACTATTCAGAATACACTAACACTTTGGCAAATGTGGGTTCTTGCATAATAAAATGTTACGCTAATCAGGACAACTAATGTACTACTTATCTTGCTTAAAATAAACATGTGTAATATAATATAAGTAATATTGGCATAGGAATATAAATCTGGAAAGACTCACAAAATATCTCATAAAGATTGATATATCTCATGAATTCATTAAGTACTTTTAAGCTTTTCCGCAAGCGCTATTCTCTTGAATAAATATTTTATTCAACCCTTATTAATTTAAACCTAACAAAATATAACTTATGAACTTCACATGCAAGTTCATATAACGATAAAATTAAATTAATGTATTATTCATCAAATACATAAAATTTAATGGTGTGTGTGTGATAAAACTAAATGTAAAGCATTTTATAGTTCAATACATGAATTTTAGCAGATGTGTGTATCACAAATTGAATTGTATAGCATTTTATAACTCCTAATGTGATCCGTGGAATCCATGTACGATGTGTAGGATAATGAGTATACGAGGTAATAGCTATAACTGTAGTTAAATTCCATACATGCAATTCTATCCATTTGATTAGTTATTATAAGCAATATTAGATTAACGATTTTGTGTGGCTCCCCAAACATGAAACAATTTTAAAACATGATACGCAGAATTTAAATGAAAATGTTTTTCATAAAGTTATTAATCTCTACATTTCTCTATCAAAAGTGTTCCAAGTTTATCACATCCATGCAAGTATTTATTTATCTACACGTTAATCCAGGAATACTAATTATAGCAATTAATTTATTCATTTTAAACCGACGATAAAATTATAAAATAGCTTTGATTAATTATTTGAAGAATGTTTATTATCCAAATGTTAAACAAATTAACTAGCAAATATTACTGGCATTGTAAAGTTAAATATCAATCAATATTATATTTTATTAGAATTAAAAACGGAAATATTAAAATATTTTGATAGCTTTAACATTTTACTTTAACTTAAAATTCTTCTTTTTTAAAAAACAAATTTTCATATTCATAAAACTTCTGTAATTAAAATACTTATTTAATTTTTCCAAATTGTAGAATAATAAATATTTCAAAACATACCAAAATCTTGTATTTAATTCTTTCAAACTTAAACTGGGAAGCTCCGACATTTTAAAAATATAATATTGAAAAATTTATTACCGGTGATTCGATCCACTTGGCCAGACGACTTGAACAGACTTTTAAATTTAGCAATTCATCTTATAATTGACTACCACTATGTTATATTTACGTTTATAGCAAATTTTGTGGTAATCCGTTTACTTATTAACTATTTTAAAATAAGCTTATCAAATTTACACCATTTGCCTTTACCATTTTCTTTTCTTTCTCCCTCCAAAAAGCAAACTAACAGACGATCTTCCCTTAAATTCGCGCTCTTTTCTTTTTACATTGAGACGCATACGTAATTACTGTATTTATTTTTAATAATTAATATTTAATTGAACAAATGGTTTTTTAATTCAATGGAAATAATAATTTAAGATCATTTTAAACAAATAAAACAAAATATTATTTTTAATAATATTTTACCAAATTTTAATGTGTTGTCAAATTTTTAAAAAAGTTAAACATTTTGATATACGTTAGTATATGGGAAGAAGCAAATTTAAATTTATTAAAATAATATAAGAAAGTAATCTGTTCAAAGTGCAGCTCAAGCCAATCAAATCACCAAAAGAAGAAAGAGAAATTTTTATATTAGTTACATCAATTAATATATTTTATACTAAAATATATGGTTACAGTTTACACCCCCCTACAGAAAAAAATTATCTTTCTTTAGAATTCCATGTAATCAAATTCTACCAAGGTATATCATAAGTCACTATTTTTTTTTTTTTTAATTTATCATCAATCTGAATATGGTATAACATTTATACGACATGAATCCCCCTAATTTATTGAAGGTACAGGTTTCAAACTACGTGCATTGTAGGTGCCTCGGATTCCTTCAGGGGTTGAGAGCATAAATGTGTTCTCTCCCACCTGGCTTTCAATCATGAAAGGTCCATTATATAAGCTTAAAAATTTTCTAAATTCGTTTTTCTTTAAGTTGCTAACATGAGGAGTATGGACAAATACAAAATCTCCGACCTTAAAAGGGTGTGGTTTACCTTTATACTGTTTAGAGCGCTTTTGGCCCATTTTTCTTAAATTCCGTCTGGCTTTTTCTATATCAAGATCACTATTTATTTCTTCTAGAATGATGGGTAAAGGAGTTTTAATTAGTAATGGCTCCTGTATTCCAAATTGAAGCCTAATAGGAGCAAATTTTGTGGATTCATTCATGGTAATGTTTATGTAATTTATAACTTCAGGCAACTTATTTACCCACAACCGGTGATTATCCTTTACATAAACACGAAATAGCCTACTCAATTCCCGCATCACCCTTTCACACGGATTGGATTACGGATTTCTTATAGAACTCATTATATGTCGGATATTCTGTTTTCTAATCCACTTTCTCCATGTGCTGGAAATAAAAGCAGTAGCATGATCCATAAGAATAGACATAGGTTTTCCCACCAAAGGAAATTGACTATTGCTAAGACTTTTAATGACATTTTTTGCATCAGTCTTAGGAACAGGATATGCACATACATATTTAGTAAATAAATCATAGGTAACTAGGATGAATTTTTGTTTATTAAAGGGTGGAAGAGGTCCATAGAAGTCTAATGATAATATCTCATTAGGTCCCCCTGGAAGAATAGGTTGAAGTATCCCAGCATGTGATTTTCCAGAATGTTTTGACTTCTGACAAATCTCACAGTGTCTTAATTGACTTACAATTGATGTATACATGTTTGACCAGTAAAAATATTTTTTTAATATGTGCTCTAATTTTGGTGAGCCATAATGACCATATTTGCAATGAACATAAGAGATTAGCCGATTAGTCATAGACCTAGGGATCACTACCTTCCATGAGCTATCCTTGTTAGGTATAGTCTGATACATCAACATGCCCTGATATAATTTGTATCTACTTTTAATTCGGGTAATGTTCCTATTCTGGCCTATGGGTACAGTAGGATCAGATAGTAATTTAATTATTCTTCCAAATTTCACATCTTGAGACTGTTCTACTGCAAGGTTCTTATAATCACCTTCAATAGTTTCATCTGTAACTAACTCAATATTTGTAATTACAATATTGTGATGGTTGGGATGAAAAGACAATGAATCTACAGGGTTACGGCTCAAAGCATCTGCTATGACATTTTTACCTCCCTCATAATATTGAATTTTGTATTGAAACTGTTGGAGATAAAGACTCCATCTTACCAACCTTTCGTTGTTTAAATAACTTTTATTAAGGAACTCTAAGCTCCTATGATCACTTAAAACCACAACCTCTGATCCCAGCAAAAATTGACGAAGTTTCTGGAAAGCCCAGACTACAGCCAAGGCTTCCTTTTCAGTAACGGAGTAATTTAGTTCAGGCCCCTTTAGACGCCTGCTCAAAAAGTACAAAATTTGAGGTTTCTGAAAATCATCTAATTGGTAGAGAACTACTCCTAATCCAAAATTACTGCTGTCAGTCTGTAAGTAAAATATTTTGCCAAAATCTGGATAAGCCAAAATGACCTTTTTAAAGAATGTAGCCTTTATCTTATTAAATTCTAATGTATGCTCATTGTTCCACTTCCATTTCACATTTCCTTTTAATAATAATGACAGTGACATGGTATCATTAGAAAAATCTTGGTAAAATTTGTGATAATAGTTACACAAGCCTAGGAATGATTTAAGCTGTTTCTTAGTTTTAGGGATAGGAAAGTTTTGAATGGCTGTCACTTTATCCGGATGGGGTTTAATTCCCTGATCACTGACCAGATGCCCCAGAAAAGTGATCTCAGTGGCTACCAATGTACATTTTTCCAAATTAATTTTTATATTATTAGTGTGACATTCAAAAAAGAATAAACCCAAATCATTTAAATGTTCATAGATGTCTGCAGACGCAATAACGATATCATCCACATACATAATTATTTTATTCTTTAATTGAGTGGAAAAAATTCTATCTAAACACCTAATAAGTCCTGCTCCACTGTTAATCAAACCAAAAGGCATCCTTTCAAAAACATAGGATTGGCCTTCAAAACGGAAAGCAGTGTACTTTTGGTCATCAGTATGCAATGGAATTTGCCAGTAACTGGCCGTCAAGTCAAAAGTTGAAAAAATATATTTGCCCTTGAATTTGATCAAAAGTTCATGAATAGGTGGTGGTACGTCACGTTCTGGAATGGTTAATTGGTTAAGTGCACATGCATCTAGGCACACCCGAACTGATCCATTTCTTTTTCTTACAATCACAAGAGGATTGACATAGGCTGAAGGGCTTTTCTTGACAATATGCCATTCAATCATTTTATTGATTTGCTGCTGTACTTCTGCCTGGTATTGGTATGGAATGGGGTATGATCGCTGCTGGAATGGTGCTTCATCCTTGAGTTTGATTCGATGGACGTATCCTCCAATAATACCTGGTATCTTTGAAAATATATCCTTGTACTGGATCATCAATTGATGTAATTGTTCTTTATAATCAATATCCAAAATGTTAGAATCATCTAATTTAATTTTTATGTTCAATTCAACTGATGTATCGTGTATGACCATTAACTGATTCAATTGAACATCTATATTATCATAAAATTGACAAGAATCATTATTAAAGGCAAAAAGTTTGTTTTTAAAATCAATATTGCATTTATTTAAACTCATGAAGTCAGAACCAATGATAACTTCATGAATAAGATCGGGCATTATTAGGAAAACATGTCCAAATTCAGATTCACCAATTTTTATGTTAAGCCAGGTTTGCTTATTCATAAGTTTTGCTTTTCTCCCATTTGCAAGCGTAACCTGAATTGGTTTTACAGGAAGCAAAGGTACAGATTTGTTTGCATCCACAATTTTATCATAAACAATCGAGGACAATATTGATGCCTGACTTCCAGAGTCCACCAAAGCATTAACAAGAACACCTTCAATATAAATTTTGACAATAGGACAACTATATAATATAGGAGGGTCCACAACCTCATAAGGCTCCAACAGATCAATATTAAGGTCTATACTATTTACATATGCTTCTTCATTGTCTATATGGTTCCTCCCCAAGTTAGCAACAGGCACCCACAGCGAGGAACTTTTCCATGAGGCCCCCTCTAGTTTAATGTACTACTTTTAACATTTGTCTTAATATCCTTTGTGTGAGGTGGTTTAATTCCACTAACAGAAGGTTGATTTCTATCTTGGGTCTTATTAATTAGACTAGGTTGACCATTAACTCTATTATAAAATTTTGGTCGTTTATAACTACGACTCCTACTCTGGTATCTGTTATCACGATAAGGACTTCTTATTGGAGCAACATTCACATTAGCAATGGAACAGTTATGAGAAGCTCTAGCCTCCTTTCCACCTCTATATCTGTTTTCCAAGTCACATTCACTTGTCTCAAGTGCATCCAAGATCTCTGACACCTCATCAATTGTATACTTATCTGCAGCAATCAAAACTTGTTCAATCTGTCTAGGTAAGTTATGCCTTAAGATCCTGACTATATGATGCTCAGATAATGGGAAAGCAGTTAAAGTTTTAAGTTTGACCGCCTGTCCACGAAAAAATTGAGTATAGCTACCTTTATTAGCATTATACTTTTCTCGAGTGATTTGATAATGCATGTTATCCTGGCGATCCTCACCCCAGAAACTTGACATTATTAAATGTTTAAAATCTCCATAGGTTTGAGGACAATCAAACAAAGACTGCCACCAATCTTTTGCAGCAGCATAAAGATGGTTGCTGGAGATAGCCAGTTTTTCTCTTTCTGAAAATGCGCATAAAGTAAACAATTCCTCCAGATTTTGAAGAAATTCTAGAGGGTTTTCCAAATACTCCCCTTTAAATGGCTTAATCTTTAGAAATTTAAGAGCTGTAGATCCGCCCATAGACATCTCTGTGTTCTTGACATATTTAGTCACAGATTCAATTCCTAGTGGTTTTTGGAAAATGGGAGTTGTGCGGATACCAGTAAAATTACCGTCTGATACAACTACCTCTTTAACAGAGGTCTCTGTCCCATCTACATAATACTTGGTGTTTTTACCAATGAAATTATCATTTTTCTCTTGAGCCTTTTGAATTTCTAACACTTTCAGCTGAAGATTTTCAATCATTGCCTCTAGTTTCTGCCCTTCTTTAAACTCATTTGATTCATTTGGCCACTCTTGACCTTTGTCCCTCACTTCCTTCAACTCTTTTTGCATCATTTCTAAATCTCCACTAAATTTAGCATTAGTCCTTTTTAATTCTTTATTTTTGACTTTAGACCTATTGATGGTTTCCTCCAAAATCTTTTTAATGCTACCCAATTCTGCTCTGCTTTCTGTTACAGATTCATTCATGGATTTAAATGTGCCTTGTTCAAAAGTTGACTGACTCTCATTCATATTCTGAAGTTTAAATTCCATTTCAGTTTTAATTTTATCAATAGATTTAGCAGATTGAGACTCTACTTCTTGAATTTTATAGTTCATTTCACTAACTATTTGTGCCAACTGACTTCTTGAGTCTCCCATTGCCACATCAAGCACCTTCAGTTTAGTGTCTACATTCTCCTCATGGGTTATAAACTTATTTCCAATTTCTTCTATCTGAACTTCTAAGTGCTTTTTATAATCGAAGAAATTAGCCTTAATTTCTTCTAATTTAATATCGGACTCCCCTTTAGCTGCCTTGCAACTATTCTCTAAGGATTGAAATTTTTGATTAAATTCCTCTACTGTTTTTACTCTAGCAGCTTCTATTTTTTCTTTCACAAATTCCTGAACTTCAGCCATTTTATTCTCAAAACTATCTAACTTTTCAGACTGTTCATTCAATTTTTCAGTCATCTCTTTTTGAGAAATAGACTGTTCATTCAATTTTTCAGTCTGTTCATTTAATTTTTCAGTCATCTCTTTTTGAGAAAGAGACTGTTCATTTAATTTTTCAGTCATTTCTTTTTGAGAAAGAGACTGTTCATTTAATTTTTCAGTCATCTCTTTGTGAGACTCTAACATCTCTTTTTGGGAAAGAGATTGTTTGTTTAATTTTTCAGACTGTTCACTCATTTTTAGAGACTGTTCATTCAATTTTAGAGACTGTTCATTCAATTTTAGAGACTGTTCATTCATTCCAATCTCTATGCGTTGAAGCATTATCATAAACCGTTGTTGGAAATCAAAATCAGGAACTTCTTGAGTTGTCTCAGGATAATTAAGTTCTTCAGAATCACTCATTTTGAGTATTTTATAACAACTATTTCAATATTTTGTGAAACCAAATTTTTACTTTCCTAAAATATGTATTTTAATAACAATGATCAATTAAAATCTTGTTCAAGCCGACCAACCACTAAATCTTCACCACCAATAATCTATCCCAGATGGTATATATCACATTCACACTAAAACAATCTGAACCCCCACTTCAAATATTTACAGTATTACAACAACTACTTTATCAACCCTTGATAATTTCAACTTCTTCCAATTCAATCATAAATATTGGCATATCCTGGAATACAATTGCTATGGTCATCAGAAATCTATATAAGTAATTTGGAGAAATATATAGCAATAAAACATACAATATTTTATCACTATGATAGAGCATTTGTCACATGATAATATTCTTGTAATATGGGAAATTAAAATTGTAATCAACAATCATTAATTAATTTAGTTCACATTACCATATTGTACTCTGTAACAATCAATTAATCAAGTCGCATGTTTATAAAGTGCTAAAAACTGTAATTGCACACTTATAATGACTATATAACCTCAACATATCGGGCCGAACACGTTGTGGCGCCAAAGTTGTAACCACAACATATCGAGCCGACCACATTGCGTGCCAAAATTGTAACCATAAATCTTGATGGCCAGCTAATGGTCACCGAAGGCCATTGCCCTCTCAACTACCTATTGTGTATGAACACGTTGCGGCACTAAAAATTGTAACCGCAAATTGTGTGGTCCCAATTACGTAACGTAAGTGCACTAAGAATTGTAACCTTGATCACTGATCAACTCTCACTCAATTATTGTCAGCTATTAAGAGCTGTAACCAAAAAACATATCATGCTATCTATTTAATGCACCAAAGACCACAATCAACATCTGGAGCAACTTACCATAGACCAAACTAATGATCTAACATAAACTTTTTACAATTTATTTGATCGCAGCCAGGGTATACCACAAAGACCTATCATAGTATTATTATAAAACACATTAAACAAATTATAAGTGCAATGTTATTACTTTTAAACCTTAATTTGCGATTTTTTATGGTATGCGACCCTATGGCCGACCATGTACAAGATTGCATAATTTGTGGAATTACATAAGATTATGAAATTTTAAACCATCTATATGATTTTTAATACAAATTCTAGTCCAGGTAAAGCTTTGCAATAAATAAATATAAATACTTGGGTTCTTTTTCTTATAGTTTACTATATTACTGAGACTCTTATTATACTGACAAATGACAATTTAAAAACGTTAAGTAAATATATTTAATCATATCATTATTTAGTAAATCTGTTCACAAGTTTAATAATTAATTTTTGATTTTATACTAGAATCAACTACGCAAAGCCACAATGATGGAAAAGGTAAATGGGATTTTATTGTACCTTACCAATCATAAACTACCAAAGACGAAAAGCATCTTAATGTTTTCTCAAAAATATTAATAAACTCTTATATCATGTAGACAATAATATGTACTTCAATGTATGCTCTTCAATGTATGCTCTATCCCAAAATTTATGATTTCTGATGTTATGAATGACACAGCAACGGCACAGTAAGTTTAATTATAAATCAACTTTTATTTACAAATTTATGAACAATAAGTAATTAATTTCAATATTCTAAATAAAACATAAATAAACAAATAAAATAAATAAATGATAATTCCATTGACTTTCTTCAATAACATCTCATAGGTACAGTTTTAAAATCTAATCATACCTTATTTCAATCTAATATAATGAATATTGATGAGATTATACGAAATTCAGCATCAAACTCATGAAATATTTAACGTCATTTCCAGATTCAATAAATCCCTACTGTACACCTATAATAATATAATAAATAATATGATGTCTGTATGATTTAGCTATAATGCGCTCATTAAATAAAGTGACAATTTAAACTTACGTTCCGGTAAATAATAATCAACCAACAGTTAATTATTATGAAGTACTTGAATAGAATGTCCTGTTACCATTTAATAATCTAACCGATAAATTATGCTTACAAATGAAAAAGATGATTTAGCAGATTAACTAAAATACTTTGCCCAACTTATATCTGTGAAGCAAAACATATTCCCGTGGATGCATTCATCTACACGTAGGAATTAAATAATACTAAACGTTTTGTGTATTTAAACACCATCATAAAGTAATACGTATAATCACACAATTCCGCGGATTAACCACCAGCGCAGGAATGTGTGTAAAATACAAAATGGTAATTAAAATAATCTGTGGATTAACCACCAGCACAGATTAAAGCCCTTTAACATTCTAAAACAACATTATTATTTGCTTCACATTAAAGTGCAAAATCATCCTCCTCAGTTCTTCTGACTATTCAGAATACACTAACACTTTGGCAAATGTGAGTTCTTGCATAATAAAATGTTACGCTAATCAGGACAACTAATGTACTACTTATCTTGCTTAAAATAAACATGTGTAATATAATATAAAATAGGAATATAAATCTGGAAAGACTCACAAAATATCTCATAAAGATTGATATATCTCATGAATTCATTAAGTACTTTTAAGCTTTTCCGCAAGCGCTATTCTCTTGAATAAATATTTTATTCAACCCTTATTAATTTAAACCTAACAAAATATAACTTATGAACTTCACATGCAAGTTCATATAACGATAAAATTAAATTAATGTATTATTCATCAAATACATAAAATTTAATGGTGTGTGTGTGATAAAACTAAATGTAAAGCATTTTATAGTTCAATACATGAACTTTAGCAGATGTGTGAATCACAAATTGAATTGTATAGCATTTTATAACTCCTAATGTGATCCGTGGAATCCATGTACGATGTGTAGGATAATGAGTATACGAGGTAATAGCTATAACTGTAGTTAAATTCCATACATGCAATTCTATCCATTTGATTAGTTATTATAAGCAATATTAGATTAACGATTTTGCGTGGCTCCCCAAACATGAAACAATTTTAAAACATGATACGCAGAATTTAAATGAAAATGTTTTTCATAAAGTTATTAATCTCTACATTTCTCTATCAAAAGTGTTCCAAGTTTATCACATCCATGCAAGTATTTATTTATCTACGCGTTAATCCAGGAATACTAATTATAGCAATTAATTTATTCATTTTAAACCGACGATAAAATTATAAAATAGCTTTGATTAATTATTTGAAGAATGTTTATTATCCAAATGTTAAACAAATTAACTAGCAAATATTACTGGCATTGTAAAGTTAAATATCAATCAATATTATATTTTATTAGAATTAAAAACGGAAATATTAAAATATTTTGATAGCTTTAACATTTTACTTTAACTTAAAATTCTTCTTTTTTAAAAAACAAATTTTCATATTCATAAAACTTCTGTAATTAAAATACTTATTTAATTTTTCCAAATTGTAGAATAATAAATATTTCAAAACATACCAAAATCTTGTATTTAATTCTTTCAAACTTAAACTGGGAAGCTCCGACATTTTAAAAATGTAATATTGGAAAATTTATTACCAGTGATTCGATCCACTTGGCCAGCCGACTTGAACAGACTTTTAAATTTAGCAATTCATCTTATAATTGACTACCACTATGTTATATTTACATTTATAGCAAATTTTGTGGTAATCCGTTTACTTATTAACTATTTTAAAATAAGCTTATCAAATTTACACCATTTGCCTTTACCATTTTCTTTTCTTTCTCCCTCCAAAAAGCAAACTAACAGACGATCTTCCTTTAAATTCGCGCTCTTTTCTTTTTACATTGAGACGCATACGTAATTACTGTATTTATTTTTAATAATTAATATTTAATTGAACAAATGGTTTTTTAATTCAATGGAAATAATAATTTAAGATCATTTTAAACAAATAAAACAAAATATTATTTTTAATAATATTTTACCAAATTTTAATGTGTTGTCAAATTTTTAAAAAAGTTAAACATTTTGATATACGTTAGTATATGGGAAGAAGCAAATTTAAATTTATTAAAATAATATAAGAAAGTAATCTGTTCAAAGTGCAGCTCAAGCCAATCAAATCACCAAAAGAAGAAAGAGAAATTTTTATATTAGTTACATCAATTAATATATTTTATACTAAAATATATGGTTACAATATATATATATATAATTTGCTTATACTGAATATTTCTTATATATGAGTTTGAACTTAGGATTTTTCAATTGATATTCATCCTCCATTCCAGCTTAAGCAGCCAATACATAGATCCACATACATGCAAATAAGATAAATGATCTCCAATATATGTATTTCATGCAGAACCAGTACTTATCAGTTGGGCCAAATCTTAACATAAACTGAGCACTGATTGTATATATGTGTGGGAGATTATAATCTGGTCCAACTGATGAGTACTGGTTCTGTATGAAATACATATATTGGGAATCATTTATCTTTTTTGCATACATGTGGTCATGTGTATCAGGTTGCTTGAGATGGAGTGGAGAATGAATAAAGTTTGAAAAATCCTAAGTTCACATCCATCTACTTACATATTGTAACTGTATAAAAATAGAATTCAAACTTGGAGAACAAATATAATGATGAAAGAGAAATTATATTAATTTCTATACTAAATTGTAGCTATGATTAATGTGGGAATAGGCTAGCTTTTGTAATATTACCATACAATTAAATAAACCAACGCACTAACAATAAAGGGAGTACTTAGAAGTATATCATTACTCTGTATTTCAAATTTTAACTCCACTTGTTAAATATATAAATCGGAAACTAAGGGTGTGTTTTATCGAATCTGAACTAATGAAATAAACACACACACACACACTCGGGGTAAATTAAATAAATCAATAAAATTAAGTGCAAATAAGTGATGAGATTTTGTAATAAAATAATAAAAGATAAAAGTTAAACAAAGTCCAACTTTGAATGAAATAATTCATCTTTTATTTGTGATATAGATGAAAATGGCGACAATAAATAAAAGTAATAACAAAATAATAATGAGCATTTTTTACTTAAATTTCTCAATGAATTTGTAAAACTTATTGGATAACATTTATTATTCAAATGTTTATATCAATTGCATAAATGTTAGAACAAGGATTATCTGTTATGTGATTAAAGAGTGCATAATCACAATAATAAAACATAATATTACTCAAGTGCTTAAAAAAAAAAAAAAAATCTAAAGTCTATCTTTATTGGGGTAATCACATCAACTCTCCAACTCAAAAAACAACAACAAAAAACTAAAGTTCTCTCCAAAATAATAAGATCTCTACGAGTACCCTATTAAATCCTAAGTATTAAAAAAAAAAAACAGTTTGACACTCTTGGTTTACATACATACATTGGTATGCTGTCCTTGTTTTTATAAACAAAAATTTAAATAATTATGATAACAAATCCATTCTTAAAGCTTATTTCTCAAATGAATGATGCACAACTTACAAAAAAAAAAAAAAAAGAAATTCTAATAATAATAAAAACCTTTGTTTTAATATAAAAGCTAACAGGTTTCAATAAATATTATTGTTTTATATAAATATATAGGTAAATATTACAAGTTATATAATATTGTTAAAAAAAATTAATGATAATAATCGATACCCGTTATTATGTTTCAATCTATTGTACCGGTCAAAACATGTTTATCCATCTAACATGAGCTGGAACTCATAAAATGTACTTCAAACCCAGTCTAGCCCGAGTTTTAGGTCAGGAACTAACATGAATTCGAACCCACTTTCAAAGCCCCAGATCAAACACCTAATAGATAACATAACAATGATGGCACACGAGAATTAATTCTTAATCCGGCCCGCTAGCTAATCGGAGAAAACAACGAGACTCATGGACTTAAACATATATATATATATAAACAACTTAAATACTAGAAACATTCTCATGATAAAATCTAATATATTTAATTAGTAGGGGCTTTACTAATCAATAGCTATGGTCAATTAGTGAATTGGATTGATTTAATAATGAGACAGAAACTGATATATGATGAATTAGAAATATATTTATTGACAATTTCATATATATTTTGATATAACCCATTATTTAGCGTTGGATAATGCACACAGGCATTTTATTTATGAAACAACATTACTCTAGGCAATTTTACAAACAATAATTGATGCTTGGGTTAAATAAATTTGTGGCTAAATATTATGCCGTTTCATAAGCAATTCGAGTGGCTATTATACATATAATCAAACCAAGTCTGGAGTGAAGCTTAATAATACATCTGATTATGACAAATTTATATATTAAATATGGGCAAATAAAGCATTCCAGATAGCTTTAGATCAAACAGTTTTCAAGAATACTTTGGATCAATGCTGAAGAATGCATATTAGGGAGGTAGAGTTGGCTATAAAGATTTTACTAATATGCTATGCACAAATAAAATATAATAATAAAGTTACTCTGTGGATGAATAAATAGTTTTAGGGTTTTTGTGATTAACACCAGTTTACCAAATAACCGGTCGTCATGCTGCTAAAAGGGAACCTTTATTTGGTTCATAAGAGGCAGGGGACTTATGTGCTACTCTGGCCCTTAGCTCAGTCTTAGCTACTGCACTACCCATAAGAGAGGAAGATGGACTTACCATGGCTCTATCTTATATATATATATATATATATATATATATATAACAGCACAACAATAAAATATTAATAAATTTTCCATCCGCCAAGCCGAAGTATATTGTAAATTAAATATTATACATTAAAGGAACACTAGTTTATCAGACTGATCAAAAAAGCCAACTCTTCTGTAGCATGAGAAATACGTATATGCTACTGATGGAAAGACATATATAAACTTTACTTTATCCCATTCAATCTCTTCAGTTATCTATAATTAATAAACTATTAAGGGGGAGAAGTATATTTAAGGGACTTACGAATACTTTAATAATAAGAAAAATATACTTATGATTACACTCCAGGCTAGCTTAATCTTTAGTAACATAATAAACCAAAGGTTGCAAATTTGGATTTATAAGCCACATTTTATATTTACATTAATTTATTAATAAATGACAAAATAACGAACCCAAAAGGGTCACCATTATTTATAAAATAGGGTTTCAAAACAGCGCATAAAACAATGCTATAATAAATAATAATACAAATATTTTAACTTATATCTTTAAAAAAACATTCTGTAATTGAATGCTCGCCATTTTGAAACATAGGCATAATTAATAATAATTAAAATAAGCAAAAGAAAAGTAAATATAACTGCAGTGATTAAGTTATATAGCAAAACATTAAATTTATAAAGAAAATTAGGTAATAATTTACTAAGGCTGTAACCTTAGAAATAAGCGTCTGAAAAATACGAAGGTAGGGACCTCTATAGGTCATAATGGGCGTTTAATAAAATTTATAATTACAACTTTAAAGAAAATTAGGAAAAGTATTTCATTTTATAGAATTCAAATATTATTTAGAAGATGATTTAGACAGAGTTTACATTAATAGGGTTAGCTAACCTGATTTTGAAGAAATAATGATCATTTCTGATTTGACACAGAGCTCTGCGATTTTTAATTGATATTAAAAAGGTCCTATATAGCTGGACTGAGGTACTTGAACTGGAATGATGGTGAGTTCTTTTGGTGGGTATAATGGCATCTTTTATTTAGTTGGGAGACAATTTACGAGAGTATTCTTATAGCTGAACTGGGGTGCTTGAATTGGAATGAAGGTGAGTTTTTTTAGTGGCTTATGGCATCTATTTATTATAAGCTTGTTAAGGCAACATTGGTTGTTTCTTCGGCCTTGGGTGGATCAAATTCCGATGTTCCATCACGGGAAAGACAGCAAATTTTTGCCTTTTTAGCAGCACATAGTGTAATTAACAATTTTAGCTTGTATAGTAACAGTTCTTCAAAGAAAATGGAGTTTTTCCCCACTTAAAATGTAGCCTATTTATACATTTCCACCTACCAAGCTTTAACATCTTTTGGAATTTCGTTTGCCTCAGGACCAATTGACCTTTAATTAAATAAAATCATAGAATCTGATTTTCTACTACTGACAATGTCTCTGAGGTGATATATTTAATTTACTTAAAAAAAAATTTAATAAAAATATATAAATTATATTATTTTGATTTCAATTTCATTAATTAAATTCCTTTTTTAGGTGTTATGAATTTTAAGGCCTAGCAGATAGTAATGGTATTCTGATTTAATGATAAATTCTTTTGTTGCAAACAAATTAAATCAGTAAACTAAATTTTACTTTTTACCCCACAGGTGCGGTCACTAATTGATTTCCTATTTACAACAAAATTCTCGTTTTTAATTATGAACCGATGACTTTTATTTTAACTTGATATAAATAACTTTTAACATATTTTTTTTATATATATTGTTTAAAAAAAGCAAATTTGACAGATCTTATAAAAATACTTTAGTTTCAGTTGTATCTATAAAACATTAAATCAGAAAACCGTAGTTTTAAAGAAAACATTTTATACTATTTTTATTTAATCTTAAATATATATACAAATCATTATGCCATTATTCCAAGGTTTAAATTATCTATCCACATATGAATATAATACAAATGTGAAATTAAGAATTGACTGATACATTAATAAAACATTTTATGAATAATTATGAGGATTTCTATGCTATAATTTTATCAATCAGTCTAATTATAGCGTATTTTCATATGTAAATGAATGATGCCATTCAAGCAGCCATGATAGCACATTTTACCACTCGACTTATATATCACATTTTGACCTTTAAAATAGGTTTGAAACCAGTTCAGACGAATAGGTCATTAGGTTGACAGTGAAATGGAAAGAGATTGGAAGGTTTCCATTTCACTATATATGGACACTATATATATATATATAGCAAAACAAACAAAAATGTTTACATTTTAGGCAAACCAGTTATGATTGAACAATCATCTCTTATATTTTTTTTGTGTGTGTTTATTGAGAGGAAAGATAATTATCTTAATAGTTTTTTTGCTCCGATTTGATGTTTGGGTAATCACTTTCATTGGATGTAGGACGTTTGAGTTTAGAACGGTTTCCATTGATTTTAAATGTTGCTTCTGCCGAATGACAGACTTAATTAAAAGATTCATCACAAGTTTTTCCTTTTTTTAAAAAAAATTCACCTCAAGCTCAAAACCACTGATCTTTTCTGGGTTTGGAATGAGTTTGCTTAATACAATTTTCTTTCATTAATGATGCATACTTATATTGATGCTGTTCTTATAGATGTAAGATGGAAAATACAAACAGGAGAATGGAAAAACCTTAGATAAATGGTTTACCTTCTATTGCATCTTGGCAGTTATATCAAACATAAATGGAGATTTTTCTTTCAGTTTGTAAAAGTAGAGTTAATAAGGCTGAAGTTTTTTTTGTTAGTTCTCTTTTTAAGGCCATAAAAATGGGTTTTAAAAATTAAAAGTTTTAGTATATCAGTGGTAAACAAATAAAGCTAAAAAAAAATATCGCCTTATAGGCCAAAAAAAAGTGTCTGACTTTAAAAAAAAAAAAAAGACAACGAAAGTTGAAAAAGATCAAAAGTTTTGATCTTGTTAATTTTTTTGGGGGGAGTGGGTTGAGAAATACTTTGTCTTCACTGAGACAAAAACTAGAGATAAAAGTTATTTTTGGTTTGTTTTTATTTTTAAAAAAAGGTCATAAAAATTGGTTTTAACAAAAGTGTCTGTATTTTTAAACAACAACAACAACAACAAAAAAAAGAAAACGAAAGTTGAAAAAGTCAAAATTTTGATATTATTTTAATTTGGGGGGAGAGGGGTGGTTTGAGAAATAATTTGTAAAAGTTAGAGACAGAAGTTATTTTTTTTGTTTGTTTTTATTTTGAAAAAAAAAAAGGTAATAAAAATTGATTTAAAAAATAAAAGTTAAAGCAAAAAAAAAAAAAATCGCTGTATATTCAAAAAAAAAAACCCCTTAAAAATGAAATATTAAAGATGGAATAGAAAAATTAAAGGCTCAAATAAAATCGCATATTTTAAAAAAAAATTAAAGGATCAAAAATAGTAGCATATTTTAAAAATCTTGGCCTGGTAACTTTACATTTTATTGTTTTAACACATAAACAACACTATCAACCGGCCATGACTGGCTATCAAAAGACTACCCTTTTTTATTGTTGACATTACTAGAACAATGATATAAGTGATTTTAACATAAGAATTTTAAAATAATTATATATATAAATTAAAAAGTAAATTACAAACAATATCCACATATGTCTCTAATTATTCTTGTTATTAATAATATTTATAGTACATTTTAATATAATTCAAACATTTTACTTTCATTTTTTGTTGTTGTTATTGTTGCCTTCTCATTAATATTAAATAAAAGATTAACTTTAAAAGTATCAATAAAAAATGATAACTGTAATAATAAAATAACTTGATGATAAAAAAATCTCAATTATTATTTTCTTTTATATCAATAAAATATAATATAAATCTTTATTATATAATAACAACTTGTAAATACATCAACATAAAAATTATATATATATAAAAGCCTTTTTCGGTAATTCTAATTTTTTTTACCCTTGTCAATATGATACCTCATACTAATACTAACATGTATGTTACGTATATAGCGACATCTTCTCCTATAATTCATTATTTTTATCATTTTATTTATTTCCCCTTATATTACTTTCCATTCTTTATCCATTACCCAATCATTCATTAAATCAATTGACTTTTTGTAAATGTTCATACATGTATTTATATTTTATATAATTTGATCATATATTTTCCTTCTATTTATTTCCTTTATATAATTTAATGGTCTTATGTTTTTAATACAATCTATTTTATGTCCAAATTTTAAATAATGAACATATAATGCTGATCTATCATCCCTCCTTTCAATAGCTCTATTGTTCTTTTGCCCTTTGTTCTAATTGTTTTGATGTTTGTCCATAGTAAACCATTTTACATATCCCGCAAGTAATTTTATATACTGTTCTCTTTATATATTTCATAGCATCTTTAATCTTATAATTTTCTATTAATATAATCTAGATTTTTACTATTAGACCATCCTATTTTTATATTTTTATCCATATAATTTTTATTTTTAGTTAATATATCATAAATTTTAGGTAAACATGCAATTTTAATCCATTTTATATTATTTAATATTTTATTCCCTCTAATATTATTTTTATTATTATATTCCTAATATTTCTAGGGTTATATTCATAGCTAGAATATAATTTAATAAATTGTTCTTTTTGTACATAGCAGTTTTTTTATCTGTATTATACCTATCATTTTTAATTTTAAAATTCTTAATTACTGCCATCTTTTGTGTCCATGCTTGTTGTGAATCCTTATAAATTATTTTTCTTATTTTATCTTCTTTAATAAAATGATTTAATACAATCATGTTATTGTTTATCTTTCTTTCTATATCTAAATATTTTATTTTATTATCTATTTCTTTTATTGTAAACTTTATATTATTTTTATTATTATTAAATTCATTATATATATTTTTTATAACTCTTTTATTCCCTATTACTAAGATATCATCTACATATCGAAAATACTCTTTTATTTCTTTATTTAATATTCTATTTTTGACAATATGTTATTCCTTAGAATTAAGTATTTTAGAGAATAACGTTTTAAAGCAAGTTATAATATTATATTGTATTGCGTGATGGAACGTCTACGGACATATATGAAATCTAAACTGGATTTAAATGTAATGGGTAAAGTAAAAGAACTTACTAGACTGTGTTTATATATCGAGAATATTAAAGGACAATTAACGTATTTGAATAGTTGTAAGCGTTATAATGTCGTTCCTAGGTCTTGTAAATTTTATGTAAAGAATAATAAAAAGTTATCAAATAATGGGAAATTAAAAAGGAATATAGAAAATTATATTCTTAAAACTTTTATTGATGAAAAATACAGTATTTTATATAACAAGATTAATAAATTTAAGAATTTAAAGGTTGCTATAAAAGTGTCATTAATAAAAATAAATGCGTGGAATAAATTAATAGTTTATTTAAATAGATATAGGGAAAAATGGAGTCATAAAATATATAAAAAATATAATAGAAAATGGATATGGATGAGGACCAAATATTGGAATAAAGATAAAGAAGTGACAGAATGTAAAGGATATATTAATTATAATAACAGAATAAAAGATAATTTTATAAATCTAACAAAATATAAATTCTCAACGGAGCAAAATCAATTATTAAGTAAGTCTCCTTATTTTATACCATTTGTGGATAAAGACATTAAAAAGAAGATAACTACGGACATAGAATTAGCAAATATTTCTACAGTAGATAAAAGGAAAATGAACTACTTATTGAACAAACAATTAGGAAATATTAAATGTTCACAAAGGGAATATAAATATAAAAAAACTACTAAAGAAATAAGAAATATATGTAGAAAAGAGACTATAGTGTTATGTAAAGAAGATAAAGGTAGTAGATTTGTAATAATGTATTCTAAAGATTATAAGATAGAAAATGAGATAAAAAAGGAAGGATATATAAAATTATTTAAAGATCCTACTAATAATATGAAAAGTAGATATATAGAGATATTACATAAAATGGAAGGGAAAGGAATTATTGATAAAAATAAGTATGGATTTTTGTATCCATCAATGTATGAAAATCCATATATATATTTACTAAAGTAAAAACACAAAAAGAGGATAATCCATTAAGATTATTATTTAACTTTACAAATTTCATTTTACAGAAATTTTGTAGATATATGAATAAATGGATAGCAAATATTATGGGGTATGAGGAATTTTGTATTAAAAATACTGATGAAATTATAGATAAGTTAAATATAATAAAAATGAATAGAAATCAAAGTATTTTTGTAATGGATATAGAGAAAATGTATCCAAGTATACCTAGGGATGAAAGTATTAAAATAGTTATACAAAAATTAAAAATGTATATACAGGATATGGAAATAATTGACATTATGGAACAGGGGTTAAATTTAATAGCTTATATTTTAAATATAAAGATGAATATTGGAATATAAATAAGGGATGGCTTATGGGATGTGCAATAAGTGGATTAATGGCTTCAATATTTAAAAATGAAATGGAATTACATATTGTCAAAAATAGAATATGTAGATGATATCTTAGTAATAGGGAATAAAAGAGTTATAAATATATATATATATAATGAATTTAATAATAATAAAAATAATATAAAGTTTACAATAAAAGAAATAGATAATAAAATAAAATATTTAGATATAGAAATAAAGATAAACAATAACATGATTGTATTAAATCATTTTATTAAAGAAGATAAAATAAGAAAAATAATTTATAAGGATTCACAACAAGTATGGACACAAAAGATGGCAGTAATTAAGAATTTTAAAATTAAAAATGATAGGTATAATACAGATAAAAAAACTGCTATGTACAAAAAGAACAATTTATTAAATTATATTCTAGCTGTGAATATAACCCTAGAAATATTAGGAATATAATAATAAAAATAATATTAGAGGGAATAAAATATTAAATAATATAAAATGGATTAAAATTGCATGTTTACCTAAAATTTATGATATATTAACTAAAAATAAAAATTATATGGATAAAAATATAAAAATAGGATGGTCTAATAGTAAAAATCTAGATTATATTAATAGAAAATTATAAGATTAAAGATGCTATGAAATATATAAAGGGAACAGTATATAAAATTACTTGCGGGATATGTAAAATGGTTTACTATGGACAAACATCAAAACAATTAGAACAAAGGGCAAAAGAACAATAGTGCTATAGAAAGGAGGGATGATAGATCAGCATTATATGTTCATTATTTAAAATTTGGACATAAAATAGATTGTATTAAAAACATAAGACCATTAAATTATATAAAGGAAATAAATAGAATGATAATATATGATCAAATTATATAAAATATAAATACATGTATGAACATTTACAAAAAGTCAATTGATTTAATGAATGATTGGGTAATGGATAAAGAATAGAAAGTAATATAAGGGGAAATAAATAAAAAGATAAAAATAATGAATTATAGGAAATGTCGGTAGATGTCGCTTTATATATGTAATATACGAGTTAGTATTAGTATGAGGTATCATATTGACAAAGGTAAAAAAAATTAGAATTACCGAGAAAGGCTTTTATGTATATATAATTTTTATGTTGATGTATTTACAAGTTGTTATTATTATATAATAAAGATTTATATTATATTTTATTGATTATAAGATAAACAACATAAAGGAGTATTAATCCTTAGAATTAAGTATTTCTTATATATATATATTGATAACTGAGGGCAAGGATTGTCTTTCAATCCTTCCAATATATTGTAACATTTTTTCTGTCTGACTAGGCCTCTATATGCAATAAACTGCGTGAGTTGATTAAGTTATGCAAAAAGAAGAAAGTTTCATTCCTATTTCTAAAAAACATAATTATATTTCCTGATCAACTCTACCTAGTAATTTTACGATTTATGCTATCGATGAAATCAGCTTTTATTTCTTTTTATCAGGGCACCAGGACTCATGTAAGAATCCACTGAAATCTGTCGAATCATGTCTCACAAATTAAAAAGAAATATGTTTTTAAAAGAATCGGTATTATATTATACCGTAACTAGAATTATTTTTTTAGACATTATTATTCCTGGAGCTTATTCAAAACGTATTGGCAAAGATAAATTATATTTTTAAATCTTACTAAACTAATATTAATGAATTTAATAATAATCATTAATAACTATTATTAATAACATACAAGGAAAAGTTGGTATTAGAAATAAATATTTTTATTCTAACAAATTAAAATGTTTAACGATAAATTATTAATTAAATAAAACTGAAGAGAACACGCACTAATCCAGATATGAATCCATTAATAAAAAAATAACAGTTAAACAATTATTAAAAAGTTCTTGGGTAAACAAGAGTCTCTTGATCAATAAAATTAAAGTCTCTATTGGGATCCTATTATAAGCTTATTTTTTAGAATGGTTTGCCAACAATTTAGTCATAATTGGGAATAATGAATCATAGCTTACCGGTAAGTTTAGTGAGTTCACAGAGCTTGTAGATTACTATGCATAGTTTTTTTTGTGGGAGAATGAGCTCGGCCATCGGTTATAAGTTGATCTTGTGGTCTATTCTACTGGTCGGTCATGAAAGCTTTTCTGGTGTCCATCTTCAGGAACGATGTCAGCAAAAGCTCTGGTTCACTCCAACATGCAGAATTGTTTCAGTGTAGGGTGATCCTGGATATATTCTTTTATTATCCAGGACCGACCATAGAAAAAACAGACAAAACAAGACATTGATCAAACTGGCCTCTTCCTTTTTATACTCGAGGTCCAGTTTTCAGACTTCTGTATATACCTTTTGTTTGTCAAAAATATACATTGATAATCTTGTACATTCTTTATAAAATTTATGTTACAAAGTCTTTATTTTTATAATGTCTTTCAGCCATCTTTAATTAGTTAAAATATTTTTCTTTTAGCTTATCTAGATTAGTAATTTGGGTGTCTTTTGTTCTCTCCAATTTTAACTTTTATTTTTAATTACATAAAAAAATATGAAGTACAATTTTAACTTTCATTGTACATTTTAAAAAAATAAATTATACTAATCAGAAAAAAATCTAAAAATGTTTTTCTTTTAAAAGATCGCTAAATTTACCTTTTTTTTAGCTTTTAAATATCTTACCGAATGCCAATATATTTGTACCATATAAATAAACGGTACAATATATATATATATATATGCAAACACACATATAAAGTTTTAAAATTAACTCATTAGAACTGTCTATATATAATTAATGTGACCTCTAGCTACCGTAAATGATAATACATTTTAAAGACAAAGCCAACTTTACCTTTCCCCCTTTTTAAACTGGAGACTATCTGAAATGTTTTTGAAAGAATGAATGAATTTTAAATCAGTTGTACATATTATATATTTCAATATTAGTATTTAAATTGTCATTGACAAGATTAAAATGAGAGAAGTTTCATATTTGACAAATAAAATTATTAAGATTAAAAAAATATTTAGAAATAAATTTTTGCTTGATCCAACAAAGGCATTGTCCTACAATCCTTTAGATAAGGGGTCTGCAAACTTTTGAGATGGAAGAACCAATTCACAACAATTTAAAAATTATTTAGAAGTCATGAATATATTTTTACAAATAAGAAAAATTTAAAGAAATACTATAACAAATCATAATATTAATTACATCTTTATTAAATGTAGATTAAATCACATGGAAAATTTCTAGCATTGGTTTTAATCAGTTTGAACAATGAATTTGCATTTCTTTAGACAGTTTCTGTATGTCCAGTTGGTAACTAGTGGTTTTTAATTTAAGGCATAATTTCAAGTTGCCATCAGTAATTTGGTTCCTCAATTTACATTTAATAAAATTCATGTTAGAAAATAATTCTTCACATAAGTATGTAGATCCAAAGATATTGAGAATACCAAATGCAAATTTTTTCAACTCATGATATGAATCTGGAAAACTGTTTCAAGTAGTAAAAATCATAGTCTGCCTTCTGTAGGTTTTTTATAGCACTCTGCCAGTTCTATGAAAGCAGACTACATTTCTTCCATTTCAATACCAAGATGAACAAATTCAGAGCTCCATAAATCTTTGCTTGTCGAGTCCAGCAATTGTACTTCAAAATTACCCACATTAATATTAAATAGTGAAAATTTTAATTGTCTCACATTGGCATTAAGAGGATTCATAATAAAAGCTAGAGTTGCTTTATCATTTCTAAATTCCTGGAACTTTTGAAGAAAAGATTCTCTCATTTTAAAAATTGTTGTCTTAAAATAATCTTTGTTAGTGATGGCATTGTTTTCTCAACAAGTTTGGGAAATGCACTAAAGTTCTCCTCTCTAAATCTTCAGCAAATAGAATCTTTTTTTTTCAAACAAAATAATTTCTTCTACTATTGAAAAAGCAATATTTTCATTACCTTGTAATTTATGATTGAGCTGATTCAGTTATGATGTAATATCCACTATGAAATACAATTTTTGCAAACACTGATCTTCTGTTAATTCTGAATACTGTATGCTCTGTCCTGTAGCAAGTGCATGTTCTTAATATGGATTAATATCAAATAAAATCTTACCTTTATTCCATATTGTAGTAAGGATGATGACAATACTTAACATCATATCACTACAGAGGGAGAGTTAACCTAAATTTTATTCAATAGAGAAAAAAAAATCTAACTTAACAATCTTCCTCCCTGCACTTGACTTCAACTAGAATGTACTTTTCCAAGTTATAGAGGTTTAGGTTTTCAAGTGTGGGAGTGAAGTAAATAAATAAAAAATACAGAATTCTACAAATGTATAAGTAAATAAAAAAAGATTACACAACAAATTAAGACCTTCTTTAAGTTATTTTTTATAATGTTCATGGATTAGGCAACTAATGTCTCTGATAGATACAGTTTACCACTGTTTCAATCATTCTTCTATGGCAAGTCATGCATTACTTGTGGGGACTCCTCTGCAACATATTTGTAATGATGTTATTTTCATTTTTAAATGTTGTTTTTATTATGTATCCATCATGAGATTTAAAACAGGGCATCTGATGTTTCACCAAGCATCACACAATTGAATATTAATCCATGATGCTTCCTATGGTCAGGGCTGATAAAATTTTAGTCCTATGACACTATTGACAGTTAATAAACAATTAAAATTTTTTTTGTTCAGTGTTTGGTATTTAATAATTTTATATAAACAGAATTATTTCATCATTTATATAAATAACTATGCTGATGATGTTTTATTTGTTATTTTATCTGCATGTGAAGAATAGCATGGTCCTTTTTATTTTAAATATCTATTTAAATGAGTACAATTATTTTATCCAACTGCACAAATCTATTAGAATTCTTTTCTGTTTAAATATTGGCTGTAGTTTCGTGTAATTCACATTACAATGATCAAAGGAATAATTTGGAGTGTTCAAATAAGCCATCACTGTTCTTTTAGATTCGAACATTCAATTTTCTGATGTTGTTATACAGCTTTTGCATTCTTTTAAAATAGTAGAAGACGATGAAAATGAACTGGATTTGTTTTTATACTGGACTTGGCTTCTGTTGTTTAGTATACTTACATTTTATTTTCATTTTCATCGCTGTGTGAATCTTATTGTTGCATGTATTATATTGATTGTAAGTAAAATAAAATGACATAGTAGAATTATGCTTTCATCTTCCACATTTGGTTACTTAGCGACTGGTTTGACATTAGTTCATTACCATGTTTACTTAGTCTAAGTCTTGTATAATGACATACAATACATGGACATTGAAGTCATTGTTTGCATACATATATATTAGTACAATTTTTATAAATTAGGGTCTTCATCTTTCTAATAGATAAGTGAAACTAATCTATTGTGATATTTCCTTAACATAGCAAAAAGAAATATTTGTTGTATCTCTATATATGTGTGTAATATTAAAACTCCATACATGCTTAACCACCTATTAACTAAATTATACATTAAAAACGAGTTTGATTTGGTGGTGAGAGTGAACAAAAGTTAGATTGTAGCTACCCTTACAATATTAAAATTGTACATTATTATTAAAAATTTAACACTTAATTAGAATGTATGCCTTTGGTTTAGTGTTGGATTGTCTATTCGAAAAGAAGGGTTATAAAACCTATTTATTTTAATTTCTACTGTTTCCTCATTATATCCCTACTTCTTTCCAGTTTTTTGCATTATAATTTGCATCATAGTGAAATGAAATTTATATATAGGTCCCTTTTTATTACTATGATGGTTGTATAGTATAAGATCAATCGGTGATGTGTCTATAATACAGATGGCATATAGTCAAACTTGTTAGCTATTTTTCCCTAAGAACTAACTAAATGTTGGAGTGTCCATCATTCTGTATGGGTATACTTTTATCCTACTTCTTGATGGTATCTCATTTTCCTTTCTGACTCTAATTGAGACTTTGTCTATTCTTTCTTGCTTATCAGTTAAGTATACCTACTCAGTGGTCACTCTGTTTGACCAAAATAAGGTTTTAATAAGACTGTATATAATAGTTAATCACTGTTATATTTATTATTTTTATTGGTATTGCAATATATATATATGTATGTGTGTGTGTGTGTGTGTGTCATTATTTTTTAAGTTTGTTAAAGTAATTATCTGAACTGCAACAGTTATTATAGTAACATATTTGGACTTAGTTGCTCCATGAAAAATATCATATATTGCAACAATATGGAGCTTTTAGATAAAATAATTCTGATTATATTCAAGATTTAGCCATATTATTACAAAATTAACCATCAATAGAAATGAATAAATATTAGAGATTTGTGCAGATAATCAAAGTGAACAATCTCACCATTTATCACATTGTGTGACAAATATAACAGTATTTAATATAACTACTATGTTTATCAAATTTGGAAGAAAAGTAAATTGAGTATATATTTGTAAGATAAAACTTTTATCAAGCAATTCAATGAACTACTATGCATGAGGTGGTCAAATGACATAAAATGATAAATAATTAATATCGCAATAATTAAAGATTTCGTATTTGATATATAATTTGAGCTATAACTTATATGCCTAAAAGAAAATACATTAATCCAGTTAATTTGAATTTTTTAAGGTTAGTTACCCTTCAGATAAAAATAAGAATACTAAATGTAGCTAGTTAGTTTTTTAATAATTTCTAAATTATCTAAAAAAAATCTCTAAGTTTTACTTGGATTTGAATCTTAAATCAATGGCATGACATTCTAATAGATTAATCTCTTCACCAGAGACCATAGATGAATATTAGAAAAATTTCAATCCTTAATGGTCATTAGAAATCACAATTTTTTTTTTTTAAATTGTTTGGATTATTTAGTCATTTCATCTAGCAATATATTCAGCTTATCTTAGTTTCAGACTATATTTTTTTTAATAATGCCATTCATGCAGTTTGTTTTCTGGCCCATACAGTTCAATTTTGAACCTGTATTTTCATTGCAACATATATCTTTTGATATTTCATTGTGTAGAAAATAGTTTCTACATTGTTTTTTCATTAAGTGTCCAAGTTTCAGATTTATAAATAGATTTAAAAAAAAAACATTTCTTTTAAAGCATACATATATTTCAAGTCATTTCTGTCAAAAGCGCTCACTTATAGTTTAATAATTCGTTGATTAATTTTGTAGATCATGTTTTCATCTGTATTAACAACATGACAAGATTCCAATTCTTTTACATCAATCTTTATTTTCTTCAGCCTTTTCTAAAATTTATATTTAATCCTACTTTCCTGCTTTAGTTTGATAACTTTTGGTAATATTTCCGGAAGTTATGAAATATTATATAATTGCGAATCAGTCATATCATCATTAAAACCTAAATAAAATGACTAGTTTTCCATTTTAGAAATACTAAAGATAATGACATGCGTGTATACACTGATGATAACAGGCATGATCAATTCACGCAGAATAAATTACTAGATTTTTATTTAGGAGAGGGATTATTTGTTATAAAAATTTGTTTAAAAGTTTTAGGATTTTACTTTGTAGTAGACCGATACTCATTTTTAAAATTACTCTAGTCTATGGTTAATTATAAATTCCTAAAAGCTATAATTTATTTATTTAACAAATCAATGATATATACGCTATTCCTATGTAAATAAAATGATAAATCATGTTTATATTAATAGACTATAATAATGAAAGAGATGCTATTCACTAGTCTCGTTCATTATTATTTAGTTGGGCTTTTATGTTTTCTGTTTACTGTTTCATGTAAGCATTTAACAATATTAAATGATAATTAAATTATTTAAATTAAAAATATACAAAACAAGAATTAAAAGAATATCTGTATTGGTATAGGCTAGCTAACTAAAAAAAAAATCAGAAACTTACTTATAAATTAGCTATCTGAAAAAACTTTCAATTTTCACCTTAGGTAAATGTATTAACATATTGTTTAGGAAGGTGAAATATTCCATTGAAGACAACGATCGATTTAGCATCTCTTTAAAAAGAGAATGAATGAGAAAACATTACGCTTCTCACCAATCAACTGTTAATCCATTTATTATCGATTGCTAGGCAGTTAAGGGACATTTAACTATATTTAACTTGTGAATAAAAGATTTCAAGTTAACTTCGATTGTTCAGGTGAGCGTTGATATATTGATTGTAAATATATATTAAATTTTAAAATGTAAGTTTAAATAATAAACATAAATAAAATGACAAAAGTTGTTATAATTATTTTTATTTATTTTAAGAAATGAATTGCAAAAGACAAAAGTGTCATGGCTGATTTCCTAAGCTGATTCATACAGGATGAAAGTACTTCACAGGATTTGTGTTCAACTTTTTTTCCTGTCATTGTGGATTTGGAATTCATCCTGTAAAAGTAAGTATTCTTCCTTTTCTAATTTTTTAAATTTTAAAATGCTTAAACAAATTGAAAATACGAGTACGTGTTAGTATATATATCCATGTAAAAAACACTGTAAAGTAAGTTTACTAGGAAAAGTAATTTAAGAAATGGAAAACACACACAAATTTAAAACACCTGTATGTTCAAACAAAGATTATATTTTGCGAAATACGATGAAACCAAAAACAAAATTCCCAAATAAATTGTTTATATTTACTTATCTCTTTTAACACACTACAAAAATTTTTAGAATTAAAATAGTTTTACATTACATCATCTATGTCATCATCGTCATCATCAACCATTATCAATCTACTGCTGGATGAAGGTCTCTTCAAGTTCAAACCATCTTCTCCAATCTTTAGCATCTCTTCTCCACATTACCTCTGCACATTTTTTTATTTCATCCATCAAATCTCACATGTGGTTCCTTTCTGGGTCTTTTACAATTTCTTGGAATCCAGTTTAAAATTTCAATTGTCCATCTATTATCATCTCTTTATGTTCAGCCCAACTCCACTTCAGTCTTTTAATTTTTTGAATGAGGT
Organism: Epiperipatus broadwayi; assembly: GCA_028023455.1. Taxonomy (NCBI): domain Eukaryota; kingdom Metazoa; phylum Onychophora; class Udeonychophora; order Euonychophora; family Peripatidae; genus Epiperipatus; species Epiperipatus broadwayi. The sequence goes on along the minus strand of JAQFVV010012397.1, from coordinate 1,239,335 downwards.
CAATAACACCTATTTGTTCTCTTATCTATATATTGAGTTTTCTATCTCTTCTTGTTAATCCTAACATGCATCTCTCCACACTTCTTTGAGTGTTCTGAGGTCTCTGTATTGCTTTTCTAGTAAGTGTCTAAGTCTCAGATCCATAAAGAAGAACTGGTAAAACACATTTATTAAAAACCTTTCTTTTCAAACACAAGGGCATATTTCCTTTAGTATCAAGTTATTTCTTCCAAAAGCACTCCAAACAAGTTTAATTCTATGACTAATTTCATCCATTATGTTTTCATCTGTATTAATAATCTGACCAAGGTATTTGTAACTGTTAACTTCTTCTAACTCATCATAATCACTCTTTATTTTCATATTTTGAGGAAATCCCTTAAACACTACTTTAGTCTTTTAACATTTATCTTTAGTCCTACTTTCCTATTTTCATCTGAGAAAATCCATTAAACACTACTTTAGTCTTTTAACATTTATCTTTAGTCCTACTTTCCTACTTTCATCTGATAACTTCTTGCAATATTTCCTGCAGCTCTAAAGCATTATTTGCAAAAACAACTACATCATCTACAAAATCTAAATGACTTAAATAATTTTCATTTACTTTCATTCCTTTAGATTTTCATTTTAATCCATAAAATACTTCTTGCAGCACTGCTGTAAAAAGTTTTGGAGATATGGAGTCACCCTGTCTTGCACCCTCCTCAATGTTGACTTTCCTAATCTAATTATGTAATCTAATTGTTGCTGTTGCATTTTTATAAATATTCTTTAAAATATAACAATATTCTGGATCTATAACTTGATGATCCAATGCTTTAATCACTGAAAAAATGTTTATAGATTCAAATGCCTTTTCATAATCTACAAATCCAAAGCATAATGGCAACTCATATTTATTTGTCCTTTCTATAACTTCTCTCAATACCTGGATATGATCTACTATACTGAAACCATTTTTAAATCCAGCCTTTTCTCTTGGTTGATGGAAATCCAATGTTCTCTGTGGACGAATTGTAATTATCTTGGTAAAAATTTTGTATAAAACTGATAAAAGGCTGATAGGTCTATAATTTCTAATATATTCTTTATCACCTTTTTTAAATATTAATATTAATACTGCATTATTCCAATCATCTGGTACATCTTTATCATTTAGACATTTGGTATATAACTTTGCTAAAAAAATTATATTTCTTCACCTGCTTCTTTTAATATATCAATTATAATTCCATCATTACCCGGAGCCTTTCCTTTCTTCATAAATTTAATTGCATGTCTCACTTCTTCATTTAAAATTCTGGGCAATTCAGAAGATATAATAGATATAGGAAATACTTGTTCTTTATTACTATATAATTCTTGATAGAAGTCTTCTACCCATTTCATGATGTCATTTCTCTTTTTAGTAACAGTTCCATCTTTTTTCCTTATTGCAGATATAAATTTCCTACCATTACCAAAATGTTGTTTTACATTTTTGAGACTTTTATTCTTTTCTACAGCTTTCCTAGCTAGTTCACACTTATACTTTCTTATATCATTTTCAACTCTTTTCCGCACCATTTTAGAAAATTTGAGGTATTCAATCCTTTTTAATGCATCATTTTTGTATTCCTTCTTTTCTTTATAAATTCTCTAGTCTCAGTAGAAATTTTATTGGTCAATTGCTGCTTTTTTCTTCTAGCTATCTTTATTGCAGTTTTTAAAAATGTATCAGTTATTTTCTTATTAATTTTATTCAAATCTGAATCATGTTCAAAATATATTAATACTTGAAACTGATTTGTAAGTTCTAATTTAAATTCATTAGAGGGTTTTCTGAAAATTAGGAATATCAACTGTAAATATTGTTTTCCTTAATAATTTTTGTCTCTCTAGTTTTGCATTAACACATATCTTACATCTTACTAACCGATGATCACTTCCTGTGTTAAATTTACTAAGAACATTACAATCTTGAAATATATATTTTTTATTAGTCAAAATGTAATCTAATTCTGCTGTACCTTCATTTAGATGCTTCCATGTCCATTTTCTTTTAACATTTTTTTCAAAAAAAGAATATTTCTGCAAACTCCGCAAGTCTATGTCCTCTGTCATTTCTATTACCATAACCAAAATTACCTACAGCACTTTCATCTTTCATTTGTTTACCAATTATAGCATTAAAGTCTTCCATAACAATTTTAAAATGTTGTTTACTCTGATCAAAAACCTTTTGTACATCCATATAAAAATCTTCTATTACTTCATCCCTATGACAACTTGGTGGGGCATAAACCTGAATCAACTGCACTTGGTATCTGCTATTAAGTTGTATAATTAATCTTGCCACTTTGTCTGGTACACCATCAATCACCACAATGTTGTTTTTCCACTTTTTATTTATAATGAATCCTACTCCACTTGTATTTCCAATATTAGCACCTTTATAGTAGAGTACATGTTCATTTTTAAAATCAATTGTCTCTTCACCTTTTTTTCTAATTTCACAAAGTCCAATAATGTCCCATTTAATATAAGATAGTTATTCTAATTCGTAGAAATCTTCCTTCACTTGAAAACGATCCACAGTTCTAAGTACATAAATAAAAAGTCATCATCAAAAGATAGCCTGGGTTCACAATCAGGGGATTTTTAGCATCCTCAGCCTTTGGCCACCAACTGCTGCCTTAGTTGGTGACTTTACAACCTCCTGAGAATAAGGGCCATGATTTATTTTTGTCTATCATGATTGTATATATATTTTTGAAAAATATTTATCATTTACACATACCTTCATTCTGCCTCAGGCAACTGAGAAGAAAAATCATGGTGTTTCTTGATTTTAAACTCAGAGGTAAAAAGCCAATAAACTCACCACACTGGCTAATGCAGGTTGGTAAGCTGTCCATCCATGTTCATATACTATATAAATAATCACACAGTAATAACAGCTGCAATGACAAGAATGTATGGAGTGGACATTAGGAATTTGCCCTGCTCAGTTCCTTTAAGGCCTCTAAGAGGAATCAAAGGGTCTCCTTCTATGTATGTCTTTATAAATATCAAGCCAAATCTGATTTTTCACTTTCACTTAGTTTTGAAAAAAAATTTAAAAAGTTTTTTTATTATTTCACTGTTTTTGATGAATTTAATTCCTTACAGTTAACATATAGTCATGTTTTTGCAAAATTATACTAAAAGTTTGAATAGAAATAAAAAATTAGTAACAATTAGACAAATATTGCACAACAAGTATATACTAATTTGAGACTAATTCTAGTCTAGTGTTAATCATACTACTAAAAATCTTGTGTAAATTTGAACAAGTTAGTGGGTATTCAATTATTGGTACACTTGATAGAAAAATATTCATCAATTTGTGAAAGAAAGCCTCTTGTTCTGAATAATGAGTTAATTGACCCTAAATAGCTTATGTAATGTTTAAATTATCTGAATATCAGAGACCAACTAGCAGCTACATTATTTATATTTGCTTACAATTTATATGTACTGATTATCACTGACATCGGGTAGATTTGGATTTTTCATTATTCAGCCTGAAGATATATTCTGCACTGCAATTTCTTACAGGTTCAAAAAACAATAATTTTTATTGTGAAAAGTCAAAATAATTTTATAAATTGACTAACAAAACGTGATTCACTGCAATGATAAATAAATATGCTTTATTGCATGAAAAAGGTCTAAAAGAATCATGATCAATAAATGTCTGTATTGTAAGGGTAACTTACAATGTTATTGAGCTCACTTGTTTATTTGCAATAACAAACCTTAAACTTAAAAATGTAATTTTAATTAATAAATGATAAATACATTATCCTTTATATTAAAATACCCATATGCACACATATATAACTTAAAATTTTAGATTATAAAATTTTAATAATAAAAGTCAAGTAAATAGTAATTTTAATGAAATAACTATATTAAAATAATTACATTTCAATCATTCATATATATATATATATAATTAATAAGTTAACTAATATCATTAACCAAGAATCAAAATATAAAGATAACCTAAGGTCACATCATATCTTAGCAACTAAACATGAAAGAAATAAAATTAGAATTCAATTACACAATTATTAATTACGATGTATTCAACAATTATCGAATACAAAATCATGAAATGAAATAGTAAATTAATACATGCTAATTATGGGAAGTCTATTCCACTATAAAAGCTAAACAACTAATTTCCAAATCAGTTCCATTTTTTTCAAATGAACTAGTCACTACGCAAATTTATTTTGCTGTGTTTGAATACCAACATATCTAAAAGATGGATCAATAGTTTGGACTAATTTTCCTTGTTTATAAAATATTTGTTAGCAAAGAATATCACTCAATTAAAGAGTAAATAAATTATTCTTTAATATCATCAATAATAATTTCAAAAGTGAAATTATTTTTTAATAATTAAAGAAATTCTTAATGATATCATTCTAAACTTGAATTTCAAGGAAGATAAATATGATCAAACATATTTATATATCTAAATAAATTTATTTTAAGAAGATTTGAAGTTATAGAAATGCATTGTGAGTAAAGATATTTTGCCATAGGTTCAAATACTATTGTTTTAACCTAAAGCAGTGCAACTATTCATTACTACTGAAATGCCTAATATATATATATATATATATATATCATCTATATAATTCAATATCCAGTTTACAGTGAGATAATTTAAGGAAAGGAATGTCAATATCATGTGAGAGAAATATTTATGAAACAATTGAGTATACTGATTACCTCACTGATGGTTGATGACTGGAAACAAAAGAACTTTATTCTTAATGAACATTGCTACTTAAATTTGGAAAATAAATAGGATATCATAAACTTTAAATACATCATATTATTTTTGCGTATCAATATCTATAAATATTTAATTTTATTTCCTTTGCCTTTAAAACCTACTTACTTTGGAATAATCTATTTTGAAAAATCATTAAAAGAAAAATGGGGAAAGATCATTGGGTTAAATATTTTTTTCATTTATTTATTAAAATGTAAGTCTTACTTATGCAGCAATTTGGCCAGGTTAATAATTAGACTTAATATGAAAATAAGATTTTATTGTTCTTCATATTAAATTCATTCACTTATGACATGACAGAATTCTTGTTTATTATTAAGTTAATTAATTTATTAATATTTGTTTATTTATTATTTGGTATAAATGACTAATATCCTTGGATAATTTCTTTCAACAATAGGGACCACACATAGATGGGAGGTCTTATAGAAATAGAATTTTCTCAAAAGTTTGGATATTATAAAGATCTTCATTTATACTTATATTGTTTAATTTAAATTTAGTTAGCTAGTGTTATCATAATCTTTGGAATTATAAAATGTTATTTATTTTTGCAATCTATTAAATATTGTTTTTGCTATGATACATATTTACTATTGGATATGGGAAGGTATAATTTTAAAATTTATATACTAATATAGTAGAAATGTAAGTAAACACTTATAATAAAACATTTTGTTATATAAAGATAAATTTAAATTGTTTTCAATTAATAAATATTGTTAAAATTATTTAAATTTAAGGAGGTCTCTGATTTATTTAAATTATTTATTTTATTTTCATAATAAAATAAAATTGAATACATATACTCACATATACATATCATCCTGACTTAACATCATGATAACTTGGTTGGAATGAATTTTGAGAATCTATCGAACTTATATAAAAGTATTATTATTGTTACAGGATATCAATTTACCCATGAAGAGAGTTAAGTATAAAATTAACTTTGAGTTCGAATACTGAGTATAACAGAATAATAAAAAGAAGTGAAGATAGGATGAACTGGTCTAAGTTGTATCTGTAATGTTTAAACATTAAATTATCACATCTGAAATAGATACATTCATGGATTAGATTTTTATCACATCATTCATAGCATCCTACATGAAGACCCAGGTCTGACTGTAGTTATATTCATTCACTCTCATTCCTTAAAGAAATATGGGCCATTACATTATCTTTGTAGTTATCCATTAATCATTTGGAGACTTCTTGTAAGTTGTTCAATTTCTGTCCTTGACTGTCTTATACTTTACTTGTTTTGAACCTCCACATTTAAGTATCATTTTGTTAATTAGAAAATGCTACATGTTTCCCTTTAATCAACTCACTAATAATAAGATTGTCAGAAAACGAGTCCTAATTCTTTTTTTTTAGTAAACCTAAGAATAGGTTTACTTGCATTTGTAATACTTTTCTTAAGAGAATTTCATGCCTTTGAAATATGATAATCCTCAATATCAAGTCTTAAAAAATTGTATAAAGTAAAAATTGCATTTACCATATATCTATATTAAAAAATATGATGACAATAAAAATATTGAACAGATTTAAGGAATACCTTGATTATCTTCTGTAAAATATTATAAGGCATGAGATGATGCCTTAAGATACATCCATTTTATCCACTCATTTAGATTTGGATAAAGATATTGAGTCGACAATAAAAATATTGAACAGATTTAAGGAATACCTTGATTATCTTCTGTAAAATATTATAAGGCATGAGATGATGCCTTAAGATACATCCATTTTATCCACTCATTTAGATTTGGATAAAGATATTGAGTCTAATAAAGTTAAAATAGATATAGTCTTAAAAATGGAATCACATAGCTGGAGAAGTTTTAAAATATAGTGATGATATGTTCCTTTCAAAAACATTAGAATTTTTTAGAAATGTATACATTTATGAAATTGTACCATCTCATATTAAAGATGATTCTATTGTATCAATTTTTAAAATAAAGGAAATAGACGAGGTTGCAGTATTTATATCATTCATTTCAGATAAATAGATGGCTTATAATCACTGATGAATGATTACCAAAAATTCATTATTGTTTTAGAGAATCAAGAGCTCTATAGATAGGGTTTTGTTGCCAGGAAAATGCAAAAAAATATTGGAAACAAAAAGTGATTTAAATATTGCTTTTACTGATTTGATCAAAGCATTTAAATCAATTAATTGAATAAGTCTATGGAATTGTTTGAAATTAATTGTGTGTGCACCAAAATTTATTTATGTTATACAGCTTCTACATGATGGAATAAAGTGTTATAATTCCAGCTATTTAAACTGGTGTTAAATGAGGAAGTGTGTTCCAACATTATTTTTGATTTTTTTATAATTGTGGTCGTTGGAATTATTTATGGATGTCTTAGTGAAACAGGACTCAAAATGCAATACAGGTTTGGTGGTGTATTTATTAAGTGAAATTAATTAAAAGTGAGATCAAAGGCTTCATCTTTTTGGATTATGATTTATACTATGCTGATGATTATACTACTTTTGCCAATTTAAAAGATTATCTACAGACTGTGTTTAATGTTTTGAATGCAACATTTAAAGATTTTAGTAATTATTGTTTAAAATATTAAAATTCGTTCTTAGCAGTCACGAAAAATAAATCTTCAAAAAATTGTAGCTTGAATTGTTATCTTCTTGGAATGTAAGCCAATTTAAATATCTTGCTAATCTTTTCAATAGAAAGTGGGACGTAAATGTTGAGATCAGGGCAGACTCTAATGTGCTGCTGCTGTTTTTAACTAGTTAAAAAAATAAATTTTTTATTATTTTGAAATAATTACTGTAACAAAATTAGTTGTATATAAACCATTATTTTATCTAATTTATTATATAGAACTGAGACTTGTTACCATATTAATAAAGAGTAAAGGTTTTAGAAAAGTTTCATTTGAAGATGCTCCATAAAAATTTAAAAATTTAATGTCAAGGTCATAAGTCTAACAATATTACCTTCAATTTAGCCACTATTGTAAAACTGCTTCATTGGATTAAATCTGTAAAACAAATGAATAATACAACACTTTCTAAAACGGTATTTTATGATGAACTCGTGCATAGATTTTATGAGAGATGTAGTCCCATTTGTGTTATAAAAAATTATTCCAAAAACATTCTAATGGAAAATATTTTGTATTGTTTTTATTGAATATTTATAGCAAAGAATAGAATATGTTGAAGAACTAAAAGTAGAAGTAGAGAAAGTATTTCAGTTAAAGAAAAGTTTTCTGCAGAAGTTATAAGATACCATCACAAAATATTTCATAAACAAAATAATTGACTTGTATGATCTATATGTGGACATATTTGTGTTCATAGATTAGTTTGTATAGTCATGCTGAAATTTATTTCTAGGGTAGTATCATTATTTATTCGTTTTTTTTTTTCAATTGGAGTTTGAATGCTTATATTCGTTTACAAGAGTGGTGGTTGTTTCTGATGATACACACACACACACACACACACACACACACATATATATATATATATATATATATATATATGAATGCAAATGTTTGCTTGGAGTGTTATATAAAAACGATTATAGTTCAGGGAAACTTTTATAAGTTCCTAGATCTATTATCACAGCTCGGAACCAGATCTCTTCAATTCCTGTCCTAATTCCAACAAAGCTTCAATTCAATTATAAGAAAGCTCCACATTTTCTCATACATTCTTTTTTTGTTTCAATATCATATTGTTCTGTGCAGTAACTAATTGGATAGAAGGAAGGAGAGAGAGAAATGTCAGACAATTAAGTTAATCCCATTATTGTTTGATGCATTTAACATGTAGACCCCCTGATTACAGATATAATTAATTCAAATCACCAATCATGATGTTAAGATATTTCAGCAATGATCAAATATAATTTCCTTTTCAGTTTAGTTGTTTGAAGTTCAGAATTTATTGAGCCGATAATTTTGTTCAGCTCATGTTATATTTTCTGTGCTTGTAAATTACGTATATACACATATGTATATTAATTAGGTATAAATAAATAAATGCTCTGTATATAGAAAGTTTTTATTATTATTTGGAATTAGTTATTATTCTTTTTATAGTAGGTTTTTGGTATTATTTATTAGTTTTTATTATTATTGGGATTTAAAAAAAAAAAAAAAGAAAGAAAAAAAAGGCAAAATGGTATATTAATTATTATTTTTTATATGATTGAGGGATTAAATCAAATGTGATATTAAAAATATATTTTTGGTTGTTTTTGAAAACAATTTTTAATTAAATTTTCTAATCTGAAGGGAGGGGGGAGGGGGAAAAGAGTTGTAATTAATTCTATTGTCATGGCTTCTAGTTGGAAGGTGTTAAAAACTAAAGAAATTAAAGAAATTCAATCACTGGCTGGGAACATGATCAGATAAAAGGACAATGGAAAAAGGACTATATATACCAAGACAAACCTATTGTGTGGATTTGCTTATTAGTTTTTAAGAAAAGAAAATAACTATTAAGGATTATTAATTTTTTTTTAATAACAGAAGAGAACTATTGGAAAAATAAAAATGTTAGAAGGCTAAACCGGGACACTAGCCAATTCCTGGATTTCATCACTGAGAAACCACCGAAGAGAAAGTGAAGTTAGTCGGAGGACAAAATGTGTTACTGTGAATCAACTCCCAAAGGATCCCAAGGAACGCGTATGGACACTGATCGATCAGGGTAATATAAACTTTGTTTTTTTTAAAAATTGAACTATTGATTGCTGATCCATAAAAACACATCTAATTAGGATTGTATTGAATCAGCCATGAACTATAAGCTGCGACAATAGAAGGGGTTTTGTCATATATATATATATTTATAATGCTTATAATAACATTGTTCAATTTGTTTATATGGTTTTGTTAAATTTTTTTTTTTTTTTTGTTTTGAGGATTTTTCAAATAACTTTTGACAAATTCAAGACTATAGTGGAGATTAAAAATAGAAAAAGTTTAAGGGTGGAGTAAATATTGAAAGAGAGGGTAGGGGTTTAGTATAATAACTGTCTCCTAATAGTAAGTCACTTAGTCTCTGCACCGATCAAGATTCAGATCAATCTGGGATGCTTATATATATATAAGTAAGAGTGCATGTTCCTTCGAGAACGAAAAATATATATTACTCTTCACCTTTGTAGTTTTTTTTATTTATATAAAAAAAAAAGAGAGAAAAAGAATGATAATGTTAGGCATGTTGAGGGATTACTAAGGATGTATTTCTATCTGGAGTCTTGAATAAAAGTAAAGTAAAACTTAATAATAAAGCTGATTATTATTTGAAACATATGTAAGTGTTAGTGTTCATTCCTTTAGTGTTTGTATGTGATAATAAAAAATATGACCGTAGCGTATACATGCATATAAAAAAAAATGGGATTGCAAGGGGATGTTAGCTGGATCTGTCATACGTATAAAAATTAACTGCTGCGATATAAGATTCTTCTAATTTTGTGGCTCCAGGTTATTTACTGGTGGCGCCCTCATATGATACAATTTCAGCTGTAATTAAAATCGTTGATTCTTGGCCAACAAACTTTTAGATACGAAAAGTAGTGTCACAGAGGGGTAGGCAAAAGAAAAGATAGCAAATGGCGTACCCAATGTTTTGGGCCTTACTAGAGTAATAAACGACCGGAGATAGGAGTTGTGAGATAGGTGAGATTGGTTTTTTTTTTAGATGAGATCACAGAGTTGGTGTCTTGGTTGGGGGAGGGTTTTACACTATATGAAGTAATTTTGTTTACACAATAAATAAAAAAATTAAAAAAAAAAAGCGAGACAGAATAGAAATAAAAATTTTTGAAGGAAAAGAAGAGGAGACTTTATTTGAACACATAGAGAGCCCAGAAGAGGGTTTCAAAATATACAAAGTAGAAGAGCAAGAAAAAATAATAATAGCAAGTAACCATTTGGTAGGCGTAGCACAAGATTGGTGGAGAGCTATATATGAGAGGCCAGACAATTTTAAAAAATACATTAAAGCGTTAATGTGTAGATTTTGGAACATAGAAAGGCAAGAAAAACTGCGAAGAGATGTAGAAAGAGAAAAATATACAAAAGAGGAAAGGATGTATACACAGTTTTTTATGAAACAAATAACGAAGTTATGAAAGGTAATCAAATACCCAATCTCGGAATACCAGACGATGAGTATAGTAAAGAGAAACATGCCAAAAAATATACAGGATAGACTAACTACCTGTATCCATAAAGGATTGGAGGAGGTATTGGAAGCACTTTGAATAGAGGAAAGTATAGAGGAACAAGAGGATCGAGAAGAAACTAAACCCAAAGTATTAAATGTAGTAATAGAAGAAGAAAGAGTACAGACAATGGCTGACCAAATGTGCCCGGTGATCACAGTAAAAGTACAGGGGATTCAAGTGCATGTGTTGTTGAATTCTGGGAGCCAAGTCTCTATATTTCAAACGAAATACTAAATCAATTTAAAAATCAGAAAGGGAAAATACACATATTACCACTAAAAAAATCAGAAATAATGATGGCAAATGGTAAAAGAGTTGGGCTCACCCCCATGCAGGTATATGGAGAAATACAGGTGGGAAAACAAAGAATACAACATACGCTATTATCGATAGAAGATATGATACTGGAGTCAGACTTTATGCATTGGACTCGCACAAAAATTAATTACAAAAAAAAATAGCAATAATAGAAAATGAAAGAATTCCGTTTAGCGAACAAAGTAGTCAAAGTAATAAAGAAGCACAGATGATAGTAGAGAATATTTATGAGGAAATAGAAAACAAAGTAAGCAAGTTAGACAAAAATAATAACAACTGGGAAAACCGACTCAGAGAAATATTACTGCAGCACGAATGAGTATTTGCTACGAACCCTGGCATTATAAAGGAATATGTACACCGGATAAGAGTAAAAGAGGAGACTCAGTTTCAGGGGAGATCATATCCTATTCCAGTTAAATATAAAACTGAAGTAGATGGTCAAATACAGCAGATGGAACAATGGGGAATCATAAGAAAACTGCAGTCTCCTTATATAAATCCTCTTGTAATTGTAAAAAATAAAGACAGCTCCATGAGGGTATGTTTAGACACATGGCAGTTAAACACTATTACGATACCAGACAGAGATGTACCCCCTCATATAACAGATTTGCTGTTAGAATTTCATGGAAAGAAATACTTCTCATCTTTTGACTTAACTTCAAGTTACTGGCATATGCCACTTCATAGAGAAGATCAAAAGTACACCGCATTTAGATATGAGGACTATACATATGTGTTTCAATGTGTGCCATTCGAACTGGTTAATAGCGGATCCGGTTTATTATGCTGTTTAGATCGGGTATTATCCGACAGGGTGAAACAGTTCATCGTATATTATATGGACGACATTGTAATAGCTTCACGTTCCCCTCAAGAACATTTACAAAATTTATCAGTGTTTTTACAAGTGTCAAAAAAAAAAAACATTATGATCAATTTAAAAAAAAGTAACATTTTGCAAAAAGAAATTTTATTTTTAGGTCATCTTGTCTGCACGCAAGGTGTAAGCCCGCATTCTGATAAAATTTAAGCAATAACCAATTTTTCCCAACCTAAGAATAAAAAACAAATCAGATCATTTCTCAGCATATGTAACTTTTATCAGAGGTTCTATGAGAATTTTTCAGAAGACACGGAAGCACTTATACAACTGCTTAGAAAAGGAAGTCAATGGAAGTGGGGTGAAAAACAATGTGAAGCATTCAAAATGATTAAAGAAAACTTTCTAAAAGTAGTTACACTTGCTTATCCTGATTTAAAAAAAAAACGTTTATGCTACAAACGGACAGCAGCAAAGTCGGGTTGGGGGCCATTCTATTTCAAGAATATGAAGAAAGCAAGCCGCAAGTTCTATATTTTTTAAGTAGAACTCTAAATCAAGCAGAAAGAAATTATACAGCTACTGAAAGGGAGGCACTGGCTATAATTTGGGCATTAAATAAACTCAAACATTTATTACTAGGATCTGAGATTATCATTATCACTGACCATAAGAGTTTGGAGTTTATTAATAAATGCTATTTAACAAACGATAGACTTATAAGGTGGGTCCTATATCTTCAAAGGTTCAATTACTGGGTAAAACATTGCTCAGGAAAAGAAAATATAGTGCCTGATATACTGAGTAGAAATCTGGCTCCAGACAAAGGTCAGAACGTAATGCTAGAGGGAGTTTGATTAACCCCACTTGCGATGGATTCCGATAAAGCAATGGAAAGTGATATGAAGAGCATAAAGTTTTTTCAAGCATCTAATTTTACATGCAAAAAACTAATACAGGGCTGTAATAATATCAAACAGACCGGAAAACACATATGAGGTAATAATAAATTACAGCGGTATAGAATGATGAACGGGACATTAATGTTTCAGGTTAAGCGAAGGATGGATTGCTGGAAAATATTTATACCTCAGACTTTAAGGAAATGCTTGATAAATTATATGCATAGGACATACGGACAGTATGGGTCACTTAAGATAAATAAACTCATGCAAAGATGGTACTATTGGCCAAATATGTACCGGTCTGTTGTGGACACAATACAGAAATGCCACGAGTATCAACAAAATAAACCCGCAAATAAGAATTATGCTGGGATGCTTACACCTATTATACCTAAAAACCCAAATGAGTTATTGACCATCGATTTCTATGGTCCTTTGCCTTCATTTCGTCAATACAGGTACATTTTAGTAACATACAACATTTTCTCGAAGTTAGTACAAGCTTATCCTTTGCATAAAGCCGACATGAAAACATCGATCGCTGCACTGAGAGACAAACAGTTTTTACAGGTAGGAAAGCCTAGCACAATTTTGAGTGATCATAGTACATCTTTTATGGCAAATGAGTGGAAAATTGGCTTCAGCGAAAGAAGGTACATCATGTTTTAACCTCCATTAGAAACCCTCAATCTAACCCTTGTGAAAGGGTTATGAAAGAATTAGGATGTTTATTCTGGGCTCATTTGAAAGGAAACCACAAGCAGTGGTTTAATGTACTTCCACGAATGATCAAAATTATAAATTGTACTTATCACGAGTCCACCGGCCTGGTCCCTGAAAGATTACATTATGGCCGGATTGAACCATCTCTCCTCAAATATCCGGTATCATCAGAAAAAAGAATAGTTAATGTGGAAAATGATCGATGTCAAGCTATAGAACAGTTAAAAAAGAAAGCTGAACAGAGAAAAAAAAAGGAAATGTACATCCAGGTCATTTTGAGATAGGAGACTGGGCTTATGTCAAAACTCAGCCAGTGAGTCGAGTGAGTGAGAAGCAATATAAGAAATTTTTCCCTTTGTTTGAAGGCCCATACAAAATTGTTCAAAAATGTGGACCTAATGCATTTATAGTGTTAGAAAAAAGAAGGGAAAAAGGGACATATAATGCAAGGTGTTTAAAACCTTGTAAAAGAGCGAATTGACAGGGAAACCATCACGGAGTAATTAAAGTGTTTTTATATATATATATTTATTATTGGGAAGGGATGCAATGAGCCGATAATTTTGTTTGGCTCATGTTATATTTTCTGCGCATGTAAATTACGTATATACACATATGTATATTAGGTATAAATGAATAAATGCTGTGGGTATAGAAAGTTTTTTTTATTATTTGGAATTAGTTATTAGTCTTTTTATAGTAGATTTTTGGTATTATTTATTAGTTTTTTTTTTATTGGGATTTAAAAAAAAAAAAAGAAAGAAAAGGCAAAATGGTATATTAATTATTATTTTTTATATGATTGAGAAATTAAATCGAATGTGATATTAAAAATATATTTTTGGTTGTTTTTGAAAACAATTTTTAATTAAATTTTCTAATCTGAAGGAAGGGGGGGAGGGGGAAAAGTGTTGTAATTAATTCTATTGTCATGGCTTCTAGTTGGAAGGTGTTAAAAACTAAAGAAATTAAAGAAATTCAATCACTGGCTGGGAACATGATCAGATAAAAGGACAATGGAAAAAGGACTATATATACTGAGACAAACCTATTGTGTGGATTCGCTTATTAGTTTTTAATAAAAGAAAATAACTATTAAGGATTATTAATTTTTTTTTTAATAACAGAAGAGAACTATTGGAAAAATAAAAATGTTAGAAGGCTAAACAACTAAAATCTGTCCCCAGCCGGGACACTAGCTGATTCCTGGATTTCATCACCAAGAAACCACTGAAGAGAAAGCGAAGTTAGCTGGAGGACAAAATGCGTTACTGTGAATCAACTCCAAAAGGATCCCATGGAATGCATATGGACACTGATCGATCAGGGTAATATAAACTTTGTCTTTTTTTTAAAAAATTGAACTATTGATTGCTGATCCATAAAAACACATCTAATTAGGATTGTATTGAATCAGCCATGAACTATAAGCAGTGACAATAGAAGGGGTTTTGTCATATATATATATATATATATTTATAATGCTTATAATAACATTGTTCAATTTGTTTATATGGTTTTGTTAAATTTTTTTTTTTGTTTTGAGGGTTTTTCAAATAACTTTTGACAAAAGTGAAGACTATAGTGGAGATTAAAAATAGAAATGATTTAAGAAAGCAAATGAAAAGTTTAAGGGTGGAGTAAATATTGAAAGAGAGGGTAGGGGTTTAGTATAATAACTGTCTCTTAGTCTCTGCATCGATCAAGATTCAGATCGATCTGGGATGCTTATATATATATATATAAGTAAGAGCACATGTTCCTTTGAGAATGAAAAATATATATTATTCTTCACCTTTGTAGTTTTTTTTTATTGATATAAAAAAAAAAAAGAGAAAAAGAACAATAATGTTAGGCAAGTTGAGAGATTACTAAGGATGTAATTCTATCTGGAGTCTTGAATAAAAGTAAAGTAAAACTTATAATAAAGCTGATTATTATTTGAAACATATGTGTTCGTGTTCACTTCTTTAGCGTTTGTATGTGATAATAAAACATATGACCATAGCGTATACACGCATATAAAAAAAAATGGGATTGCAAGGGGAGGTTAGCTGGATCTGTCATATGTATAAAAATTAACAGCCACGATATAAGATTCTTCTAATTTTGTGGCTCCAGGTTATTTACTGGTGGCGCCCTCATATGATACGGTTTCAGCTGTAATTAAAATCTTTGATTCTTGGCCTACAAACTTTTAGATACTAAAAGTAGTGTCACAGAGGGGTAGGCAAGAGAAAAGATAGCAAATTATATTTGTTCACAGAGTGCATTGCTGAAATATATTAACATTGTGTTTGGTGATTTGAATTTTTTATCTTTTTCAGTTTGCAATATGAATTATGATATTTTCTTAAATATAATTAAGTTTATCATTAATTACATTTTTATCTTAATATATTTGAAATTATTATTGATTATGCACATATATTAATGAAACTATCTTACCCATTGGTATCAAATTTATATATTTTCATTAACAAACCTTTGAGGCATTTTGATATGTTCCAAAAGAGAATTTAACAAAATCATAATGTTGAAATTCAACTTGAGAAATAAGATGAGAAAACATGGTTCTCTTCCCAATCAATTTGCATTGTGTATAATTTATACTCATCCTTTAGCACAAAGGCATAAGATTGGTTTTTTGCATTATATAACTACAAATAAGGCATTTACCAGAGAGAACTCAAATAACTCCCTGACAGATACTCAAAACAAATATAACAGCAAGATTTCATCATATTTTGGAAAAAAATTAGATTAGATATAAGTTGAAATTTAGTATATTTAATATCAAAATTTTAAAAAACTGGCTATGATGTTCGATGAAAGATTTGATTAATTTCTCTGATCAATAATTAGATACAAGCTATCAAATAAACATAAAAAATTTGGTCAGGAAACCGTTAGGTGATATATTTTTGACTCATTTTGCTTATTTTAAGGTTCTGGTATTAGGCTGATCCTGACTCCATGGCATCAAGATTCATGCTGAAGTATATACTAATCAAAATAAATATAAAATAACATTGATGAATGAAGACCAAGTGCTTACATGCATTTATGAGCATTGATGTAAAATAACTCATTTACATCTTATACAATTAATCATTATTTATAGGAAAGCTTTGAAATATTTTAATGATTTGACATCTTTTTAAGAATAATGATGATATGCATAACAATGTTTATTGAATATGTATTTTGGCTGCTTGCTAATTATTATATTGACCCTCATTTGTTTTTTGTTGTGGATCTTGAAATGTGTATAATCCTATTATAATATGTAAAGAATAAAAAAATGGGGAAATTTATAATTAAAGTGTCTAGTAATAATGTTACTATGCATCTAACAATTTTAAAGTTGCTAGTTTCAAACTGGATAAGATGTTAATAACTTTTCCTGAACTTTTATTGGAAAGTAAATAATGAATCCACTTTTATTTTAAAATTTGTGTTATTTGTATTAAAACAAACAACGATTTTACTAAACTTGAGACTTAAAAGTTTTACATCTTCTCTTAAATCTCATTAATAATCAATTATCTTCCAAGAGAGTGTGTATATATATATATATATTGTAATGGTCCGGGTTTTCCATCAAAAAAGAGGAACACATCTCACTAACCTCAGACATAGGGTCTTATGGTAGGATGCTATGAATGATCTGATGAAGTATCTAACCTATGATCATATCTAACTCAATGGGCTAGCTCTAAGTTTACACATTACACCTAGTTATAAATTTGGGCTAGTTCATCCATACATCAACCCTCTTTCCAGTTCTGTTATGCTTCAGTATTCAAACTCAGGGAGAATTCTACCTATGGCTTTCTTCAGGGGTGAATTTACACTATATTGCAACTACCACGGCTCTATATAAGTTTCAATTGATATAAAAATCCATCCAAATATTGTATTAATATATAAGAACAAGATGTGTGTGTATATATATATATATATATATATATATATTGTGCCCTTTTGTATAGGTCTCCATAAATTGTTGTATCAATCTATCTAAAAATTTTAAATTTAAGATATATTGAGTTATATGATTTTAATTTTGTTTATAACAATCTTTTAAAAAGTGTAATTAAAGTAATTCATGAGTATTTGATATGTGAAAATTGTGCTGATGTTTGAGAGAGACATTTCAATGGGAATGATAATAGTATATGGTTGGGAAAACTGGCCATAAGCAATACTGCATTAATAAATTTAATAAATAACTGTTTAAAGTTAAAGTTTTTAAAAGACAAGTTAAAATTAAATGCCTATATTTATTGTTGATAAAGATTAAAATCTAATAAATGAATATAAATATTTTAATTATTAGTAATACATAATAGAAGAATTAATGTTGGATTTTAATAATATCGAATTATTATTTTAAAGTTGTTATAAGATATTATTTATTTTAAAAAAATATTTATTTTTAAAAAAATGAATTGTTGGTTTATTTTTAGATTATTACAAGCGTCTGTAGCTCTGTTGTAAAAAAAAACAGATGTTAATTAAAACACGTACACACATGCTTGGGAGTATTTTAGTAAAGTTGCAAAGCTATTCTAAAAATTCTATTATAAAATTTATAAATATTATTTTGGCTATCATGAAATAAAAATAAAGATAATTAATGTGAAATATTAAATCTGATTTTTAAAATACTGCTTAAAAACATAACGAATAAAAATAGACTTAGTTTGTTTATAAAAATAATTTTATAAAAGTTAAACGTAAAAGTTAAGTAAGAAAGTATATTTTTAAAAAAATGTTTAATAGATCTAAATAAATGATGAATATTAATTTAAGAATTTAATAATGTGATAAATAATAAATATTAAATAAGTCATTATTTATTTTTAATTCTGTCTTGTTGGTGAAATATGTAAATAAGCTAGCAAGTCAATTGTTTAATTCACCAATCAAGTGGGAGTTTTCTTCCGGTATAAAACCAAGGTTCAATTGTTTAGAGAGGACTTGTGATTGAAATTCTTAAGGTAAAAGGTGCTATTAAAAATAGCTAAGTGATTATAGACGCTCTTAAAATCATTTTAAAATTATTAGAGAGTAGTTTTTTTTAAAAATAATTTATAAAAGTTACCGATGAATATGCAGTGTTAATTTGTTATATTTCCCTATTGATCGTTTCCTTATTAAAGCTCAATTTACTATCAAATAATCATGAGGACATCGTATAAGGATAAAATGTATTGGAGACTTTATACTGAAAATTTCACAAACGCTGGATTGACTAGCAGAGTTATTAGATGCCTAACGGTAATACGTTGGACTTTGTATAAATTTAAAAGCTAATGTAATTAATTTTTATAAAATAGATATTTGAAAAAAATGAGAAATACTTCTTTATGAAGCAAGTATTTGTAAATTCTAAATTTAAATATATATCTTGGTAAAGATATAATATATAACAGTAATTGTATAAATATTTGCCTTGTTAATTCTTTATGGTATAAAAGACTAAATTCTGACAATTTTAAAAGGCAAATAAATTGGAGATGTAATAAGTAAAGAAATACTTATAAGTCAAATTATGATATTATTAAAGTCTAAATGCTGGTCGTATAGAAGACTCTAAAAATAATCTTACCTAATATCTGTTACGGAATGCGCAAATCAATTACATGTGGATATCCAAGTAAAGTTAGAAAATAATTAAACAAGAACTTATAAATTATAAACTAATGCTAAAAGATAATAACTTTAAAATAATTTTCCTATAAAGAAGAGAATATGGATCCTATAAACTATTTTAATTTTATTTTGTTTATGGTGGAACTGACTCTGACTTTTATTTTTATTTTATTTTTAAAAAAGAACATTTTCATTTATTCCATAAAAACTTTTAAAGAACACATGATGTACCGGAAAAGGAAGTAATGTTTAGTGAAAACTTGTGCCTAGGAAAAAGAACAATGACAACTGGATGAAAACACCGTTGGATGTTATGTAATATTTTATTTATTAACTAACATAAATATTTCATTAATCATTGATTTACTAAAGATAGGAAAGGTACATTTTACATTTTTTTTTAAAAATAATAATTAAATACTAATATAACTTTTTATTGCATAAAGTTTATTTTATAATTATACAACACGTAATATTTTAAAGAATAATTGTTGAGTGTGAATGTGAAATTATTTTGTAAAACTGGAATCCTGGAGGACATCGTGACGGACTGTACATTGAAGTGTTATTTATGGTAAAAATTGTGTAATAATAATAATAATTTGATGTATTTACTATGTTTTCTTTAGATCAACCAAATGTTATATGATTATTGAATGAATGTATTAATGTTTAAATAATATACACGCACAAGATTAATAATATTAGCAGTTTTATTTTAATATGCATATTTTAAATTAATGATATAAATTTAGTATAACGTAATATGAGAACCTAGAAATAATTATATGATTCTTTCGTGAATAAATTTTAATGTTTCTGTTCCAATATTAGAAATCAGATATATTATACTAGTGTAAGTTATTTATTTTTTTTCTTTTAAAGTTAGTAAGAAGTATATAAGGTCTATATTTTATTTTATTTTTATTAGATGAGTTACGTTAATTTTACATAGAAATTTATATTTTTGATTGAAGGCTTATTGTAAATAGATGATGAGGTATAGGAGTGTTTGGATCGTTATTATTTTTTGTTTTAAAATTGGTCATTTGCTTTACTGAAATTAAATAGGGTTGAAATGACTTTTGTAGGTAGTAGTTTTCTAAAGGAATAGGAATAACAAGTAAAGTAAAGTAATGATTTAAAATGGCAAAGAATCATAGAATTTTGTTTAACATTATACTTTATAAAAGTTGAAATTATTAAATAATTTTAAAATATTATTTTTTGAAAAAAGTACATATACGTATTGCATATTTTAATAAGACAGGTAGTATGACATTATATCGGAATGAAATAAACAGTGATGGTCAACAATTGTTATTATACTACAAAGTTATATCAGTTGATACATTAATTAGTATTTGAGTCATACTGATAATAAATGTAATACAGCCTTATACATTATAATATAAATAATAGTAGGACTTAAGTGAAATAGCATTTAAATTATTAAAGTTGGTTTACTTACATACATGCTACATGAATGATATATTACATAAAACCTTTTCTTATATTAATTGATAACAAGTACTGTTTATGTAAATTAAAGTCATAAACTTAATTGAATTTTATTAATAAAACATTCTCTGGAATGTATAAATTATCTACTTATAGTTATGGAAATAATAACAGTGTAAAAATCTTGTATTATTATTTCTCTTATTTTTTTTATATTATTTATTTTCTTTAGTTTCATTTAAATGTAAATAGTGTAAATAAATTATTTGTTAAAGTTAATGTAAATAAATTTGTTGAGTTGTTTAAAAGATGTGTTGAATTCATTATTTTGCACCACAGCATTTGACAACAGATAATTTGAATAAACATAATATTTGCACAATATGAATTTATTATTTTATTATTTGAGAAAGAAACACAATATTTTCTTAATATAATTTATAGAAATTGATTGACATTAACATATGATATTACAATGGTCATAAAGTAATTATAATGCACAATATAAGAGTATAAGATTATTTATTGCCACAAATTGTTAAATTATAAGAATTTAGTATATTTTAAAATTAAGATACTATATGGAAATGAAAGACATGTATATGATTTACTTATTTCCTTGATGATTTAAAGTATAACCCAATAGATAAGATTAAGATATACCCTAAAGATTATTATTGTTAGTGATTATTATTAGAATAAGTTAGGTGTATTTAGGTTTGATATTAAATCCCTTATCATTCCTATCTACATGAATTATTATTACTTTAAGATAATTTGAAGAACCTGAGATCATTTTAATTATATTTCCTTAACAATAGATTGAGATTTATTTATCTATTATTATTAAAGATAATACATTTATAAAAGCCATAAGAGTGCTGTAGAGTTAGTAATAGGATAATAAAGAGGTAATAGTATTCTTATGCCATTGAGACAATGTCTTGGAAAGACATTGATTCAATGTAAATCTGATTACCAATTGTAACTTCACTTCACAGTCTCATGATTTTAATTAAATATTTATTTAATTAGTATATAATATTGAACTAAATTAATTTTTGATAAGTTTGGAATAAATCTGATAAGTTATAATATTATAAAAATATATTAAAGATAGTTGTACATATTTTAGCCGAGCATAATAATTTGATTGAGCTAGTCATATTTTAAAATTATATCATATATCGAGAAGTGAGGGTACAATATATATATATATATATATAGTATATATATATAAATATATCTATATAACCAGATATATATATATATATATATATATATATATCTGGTTATAAGATGATGAATGAATGTATAAATGATTTTGATAAACTAGAGACCAGTTTAATTTAAATCAAATTAGCAAAGTTTATTAAATAACAAAACAAAAATTCAAAACTTTTTAACATGATAAAGCAATTTAATTGTGCATATAAAGAATGTATTTCTACCATATCACCGATTAAATGTGTTCATTATTCCAACCCTTACCTATGGTAGAGATACATAACAAGGCACTAATTATTTACAAAGCAAAATAATAATAATAGTAATAATAAATCGTTACTGCATCGACCACGAAGTTGACTAATTAATTTACAATATCATACAAGTGTATGTGTAATAGTATCACCATCAATTCCATCTTCTTTGGGGACCCCCTATCTATGTACAGCTCCCTAAGATTGATAGGAAAGAGCATCTACACAACAATATTAGTCATTTATACCAAAAAGTAAACATAAATATAAATGATTATTAGTTAACAATAACCAAAAAAAACAAACAAATAACATGAAATATAAATGATTATTAGTTAACAATAACCAAAAAAAAACAAACAAATAACATGAAATATAAATGATTATTAGTTAACAATAACCAAAAAAAAACAAACAAATAACATGAACTATGTCCTGTAGTAAGTGCTTAGTATGGAATAATATTGAAAATATTATCTTATTTCATATCAAAGTGATGATAATCAATTATATAGTCACTACAGAGGGAAAGCTGACCTAAACTTTATTTAACATAATTTTTTTTTATCTAACTTAATAATTTTCACTGTCTTAATTTTATTGCTTTCACTGATAATGGACGCTTCCAAGTTATAGACACATTTAAGCTTTCAAGTGTGGAAATAAAATAAAACTATTTTACAAATATATAAAAAATAATACATAAAAAATCAAAACTTTCTTTAAGTCATCTTAGTTAATATCCATGAGTTTAGCAATAATGTCTTTTATGAATCCAGTCTACCTCTATTTGGATCATTCTTCTTCAATAAGTCATTCATTATTCATTAGAATTCCTTGGCAAATTGAAATGATGTTTCCATTTTCTACAGTTGCTTTCTCAATCCATTTAGACATTTAGTGTAGGACATTTGGTATTTCTTTAAGCATTGTACAGGCAAGTAAATTAAGTTGATCACACTTCTATTGTCAAGACAGTAGCACTCCAGTCCTATGGCAATGTTAATTTATTCAGAATACATTGCACAACAGTTTATAACAGATTTAATTTTCTTGATTTGTTATTTGACATTTAATGGTTTATATAAAAAAATTACTTCATCATTTGTATAAATGCTGACAATGTTCTATTTTTTTTCTCTGTGTTTAAAATCAGTTCTTTTGTTCGACCATACAAATTTATCAAACTTTTCTCTATTTAAACATTGGTTGTAATTTCTTATAGTTTTTCTCTGCAAAATTATATTGTTAATGTGGAATATTCGAACAAGTCATCCATCTTCTCTTGTATTGGAACATTTGATCATAAGATGTTGACTATACACTTATTGCATCATTTGGAAAATGACAAAAGACAACAGAAATGAAATGGGTTTGCTTTTATACCATGCTTAGTTGCTTGTGTTTAGTATACTAGCTTTTCCATTTCCTTTTGCATTGCCATGGTTGTCTGTTGTTGCATGTGTTATATTGGTTGTTGTTAAAAAATAAAATTACTTAACAAAATTCTAATTTTATTTTCCATACTTGGTTGCCTAGAGATGGGCTTGACATTAGGAACTCACTATGTTTTCTAAGTCTAAGTTTTAATTTGTGACACAGCACATTGATAATTAACTCATGAAGGCTTTCTTTAACTAGGTTTTTATCATGAAGGATTTTTTTAACTGGGTTTTTATTTTTCATTAAATAAAAAAAAATAGTTCATTGTGATATTTTTTAAATTTGGTACTTAATAAAGCAAACACTTGTCATATATATATCCCAAAAAATAATAGTGCATGTTCAACCACCTGTTAGCTAAACTCATTTTAAATGGATTGTGTTTGATTGGTGTGGATAAATAAAGGCTGGTCTCAAAAGGATTATAAGCTACCATCACAACTTCCCCAGCCTTACAGTGTTAAAATTTTGTGATATTATCAAAATTTTAACACTTTAGTAATATATGTATTGATTTAGTATTATATTGTCTTTTTTTCTTTTTAAAAGAAAAGTTATAAAGCTTTTATCTTCCAATATTTCCTCAACTATATCCATATTCCTTTATAATTTTTTGTTTTATTAACTACATTACAGTAAAATGAGATTTATGTATGGGTCTTTTTTTTTCTTTTTTTATGATGGTTATATGGTCTGGTCTGAACTCAATCAGTAATAGGTCTCTATTGCAGATGCACATAGTTGAACTCATTAGCCTTCATCCTGCTCCCTTTTGAGACTTACTAGATTTCTTAAGGTCTAAATGAAATATTGGAGTGTCCATCACCCTATATGGATCCACTCCTGTCTTGGATGACTGTAAAACATCCCAGTAATTGCTTTTGCACTTACCTGAGTATATCCTCATCATAAATTAATGACCCTATTTTTTGATGTCATCTCTTTTTTCTTTCTAGTTTCAACTAAAATTTATGCCTATCTCTTAACTTGCATATAAGATAAGTATATTAATTATGTGGTCACTCTGACTGACCAAAATATGGCTTAAAATGTGGATATTATGTGCCTCTAATCTCTCCTTCTACATATATCCAAAACATGTTTGGATCTGATTATTAACAATAATGAATGGTCCTTCATACAGATAATAAAATTTTTGTTATTTATTTTCTTGCTGCTTACTCAGATGGAGTGTTTTTATAAAAACTTTATCTCCTATATTAAAATTTTGTTTACTTTTGTTTTTATTCCTTTGTGCAGCCATATCCATGAGATGTTTATATGCTTTTTGTATATTCCTTTCTATGTCACTTTGAGCATGTTTAACCATGGGATGATACTTGGTTGCTTTCATTGCACTCTTGGTTGCTTGGATAGCCTATACCCTATGTTTGGTTGGATAGCCATAAGTGGTGGTTTAGTAAAACATGTAGGTGCATCTATCCATATCTTACTTGCCTTTGAACATCTTTTCCTCATGTCTGTATCATAATCAGTTGTTTTCTCCTTCTTTTTTTAAAATATTACATTTGGGTTTTTTTCCTTTTGGGCTATCCACTTTATATGTTCCCATCTCAAATCCTTGAAGTCCATTATTAATGTTTGCTTTTTAAGCACTAGAATTTCTATGCCTGATAAATGTCAAGAGACCTTCATAGGTATTGCATAATTTGTGAATCTGTGAACTTTTTTGTTTCTTGGTATGTCATATTGTCATTTCTATTATTCTCTAATAGCTTTCTATATTTTTTTATCATCCCTTTCGTTATGGAGGGACTAAAATGCCGTAATAGATATTTAAGATGATCAAGTCTATTGACTTCTTTTGTGCCTTCAAAATTGGTATTTCTATTGTCACAACCTTTTTTGTAGTAGCCATTATAATTAGTAATGCTCTAGTCTGATGGTTGTCACTTAGTTAATCAACATTGTGTCTGGGAAACATGTTAACTTCCTTTTAATGGTGAATACAAATATGCTGGGATGATTCCCAAATATACATTTAATTTGTTTACCATCATGCCTTTGTTTACATATTCCCTCATGATATCTTTAAAATATGGGGCCATCTCACTTGTCATGTGTTTGTCATTTGACTCATGGTTAGTGCAAAAATTATGTGGGCTTAGTTTCACTTGATATTTGGAAATATCATTTGACTGTTCTTTGCTCAACTCCTGAGATTTACAATCTAACTTAAATTCTACATTATCCACAGGTAGATTCACTGAATTGTCTGAATTTTCTACATCATCACTCTGTTACACTCCAATGATTGGTGTCTTTTGGCATAGCTGGTATTTGATCATTATGAATTTCTGATTAATGGCTTCATCTATTTGTCTGATCTGATTACATGTCAGTCACATTCTTCAACATCTCCAGAGTTGCATTGTTTAAGATCATCTGTTTTCACTAAAGCTATTTTGTTCTTGAGGCATTTGATTTCATGATCCAAGGTCTCTAGTATTTTGTCATGCATCTCTGTCTTGATGTTCTTTCATGTGCAGAGTTGGTCAATCTTTGAATGTATATTCTGGAATTCCCTTTGGAACTTGACTTGGTGCTTCTTCTGGTCTGCATGCACATTGTTTCTACAAGTCTACTGACTTCTGTATACCTCATCATACTTGAATATTTAACTGACTAATGATGCTAAATCTGAACTTCTCAAATCACTGTTGGCATTTCACATCATTCTCTTCTATCTCATTTCTCATCTTACCTGGTGTTTGTTTCATTTCAGAGTTGTCTTTTTGAACCCTGCTCAGGTTTATTGACAACTTTTCCATGTCAGTAGAGAGCCTGGTTTCTATATTTTTTATTGCTACTTTTTAAGTCTGCCCTAACATTATCCATATTTGATTTTAAATCCTCCTCCATGTTGCTCATGTTTTGGTTCATCTCTCCCTTCATACTGTTCATTTCTTCTTTCATACTACTTATGTTACTATTTAATTCTTCCTTCATGCCATTCATTTCTTCTTTTACAGTCTTCAATTTTGCTTCCGTACCACACATGATCATTTTGAACATTTGTTCCATGGTTATGTTACTTCTTATAGTCTCTTCTACTTTGCTTTTAAATACTTGGGTCATTTCATCATTCATGTGCTCATTGAGTTTGAGGTATCACTTGATCTGAGACATGTGCTTATAGGGGGTGGTAAAACTTGGTCATGGACCCCCAGGTATTTGGATTCATGGAGACCCTTCATCACTACTAATAGTAGTATCTTCTACTTCACTATCACTACTACTTTGTGGTTCCTCAGAGCATTTCTTATTTACACTTAGCTTCTGGTTATCATCAAATTTTTTAAAAAATAGTTATGTATAAAATTATTTCTTCCTTTATAGATACAAACATATACATGTCATAGGACCTACTGACAGCCCTTGCCATTTTACACTTATATTTAACTTTTCTTTGTATTTTTTGTTTGTGTATGTTGTTTTTAATGCCTACATTTTAGCCTATTCTTTTATTCACCTAACTCAACTATTTTAATTTGGTTTATTAGTTAATTCTTTATTTATGGGCTCAGTTTATCATTTAATTCTTATCAGTTAATTTGCATTCTATATTTCACATGATGTTTTCCTTTTTGTATACATGTGATTGCTTGGAAATGGTTTAAATCCATGAGTATCATTCTTTTAAGGTTAGGTGAATCAATTGGCTGCACCTCAAGCTCTCTATATAACATTCATCAGGGTTGTGTACTGTGAAAAATTTGGCAAAAGAATAAAGTTTAAAAAAAATATTTTTTTTTTCAAAAATTTACCAATTCAATCACTGGATCTCCTTTGAAACTTTTGTTTTATGCTCCTAAAGTTGAGGTGCCAGAATGTAACAGTCCAGGTTTTCCATCAGAAGAGGGAGAATACATCTCACTATGGTCGAACCTAGCATCTTCTGTTAGGATGCTGTGAATGATGCAATGAAGTACCTAACCTATGATCATATCTATCTCAGTAGGCTAGCTGTAAGTTTACACATTAAATCTAGATACAATTTGGGCTAGTTCATCCATACCTCACCATACTTTCGAAATCTGTTACAACCCAGCATTCGAACTCAGGGAGAATTCTGCCTTTGGCTCTCTTCAGCAGTGAATTTACACTATATATAGCAACTACTGCACCTCTATACAGGTTTCAATTGATTTAATAATCCATCCAAACATTACTGTATTATTATATAAGAATGAGTTGTGTGTGTGTATATAGATATATATCCAGTTATAAGATGATGAATACTGTATTATTATGTAAGAATGAGATGTGTGTGTATACATATATCCACTTATAAGATGCTGAATGAATGTTTTTGATAAACTAGAGACCAGTTTAATTTAAATCAAATTAACAATGTCTATTAAATAACAAACAAAAATTCAAAACTTTTTATCATGATAAAACAATTTAATTGTGTGTATCAAGAATGTATTACTACCATATCAATGATTAAATGTGTTCACTATTCCAACCCTTAACCATGGTAAAGTTACATAACAAGTCACTAATTATTTACAAAGCAGATAAAAATATTAATAAAAAATCATTACTGCATCAACCATGAAGCTAACTAACTAATTTACAATATTATACAAGTATATGTGTAATAGCCTCATCATCCAATTCCAGTTATTGATGTTCCATCTTTTTTGGGGACCCACTATCTGTGTATGGCTCTCTAAGTTTGATAGGAACGAGCATCTGCACAAGAAGATTAGTCATTAATACTGAAAAATAAACATAAATATAAATGATTATTATTTAACAATAACAAAAAAAAACCAAATAACATGAACTCTGTCCTGTAGTAAGTATATGTGCTTAATATGGAAAAATATCAAAAATCTTACCTTATTTCATATCATAGTGGTGACTATCAATTGTCAAGTCACTATAGAGGGAATGCTGACCTAAACCTTATTTAACACAATTTTTTTTATCTAACATAATAATCCCCCCTTCATTTTGTTGCTTTCACTGATAATGGACTCTTCCAACTTATAGTCACATTTAAACTTCTATGTATGGAGATAACTTTCAGGTCATCTTGGTTAATGTCCATGAGTTTGGAACTAATGTCTTTTAGGGATACAGCCTATCTCTATTCAGATTCTTCTTCTTCAGTAAGTCATTTATCACTTGCTAGAATTCCTCATCAATGCTCTTGAAATGATGTTTTCATTTTCTGCAGTTGCTTTCCTTCTCAATCCATTTAAACATTTAGTGTAGGATATTGAGTGTTTCTTTAGGCATTATACAGGAAAGTAAGTTAAGTCAGTCACACTTCTATTGTCAGTATAATAGCACTCCAGTACTATGGCAATGTTAATTTATTCAGAATATATTGCACAGCAGTTTATAACATTTAATTTTTCTTGATTTGCTATTTGGCATTTAATGGCTTATATAAAAAAAAGATTACTTCATCATTTATATAAATGCTGGTGATATTCTATTTCTTTTTCTCTGTTTTTGAATAATAGCAGTTTTTATTTTTATATATCAATTTGAAATCATTTCAGTTCTTTTATTCAACTGCATGAATTTATCAAACTTTGTTCTATTTAAATATTAGTTGAATTTTTTACTTCATTAAATTGTAAAATATTATATATATGTGCTACATGCACAGATAATGAAGCTAATATATATAATCGTAAGCAAATATAAAATACTATTTTAGCTAAGTGCATTTGAGAGACTTTTTGCTCTCATATTGATAGCTACTATCTTGTTAGAAACTGCATTGTTAAAAAAAAAATTATGCAAAATAATGCAAATTAGTTATAACTGCCATTTACAGGATAAGCAATACAAGCTTTTCTTCGATTAATGGACTTAGGATTGCTTGCTATGTGTAATGCTTCTCTGATCTTGCATTTAGCATTATGTCTTTCTGTCCAAACAATGTTAGCAGAAGTCAGTTTAAATTTATGACCTGTTGTTTTTTTCATGCACAACAAAGATGGAATTGCCTTCCTGTTTGGTTTTAGTTTTATTGTAAAGGTATTTATGCTGAGCCACTCTGTTGGCAATATTGGTCATAGTCTCTCCATAATATGTTGCTAGGCAGTTAGCTTATGGGCAGATCATTTTGTACACAACTTGAGGGGTGAGTTTAGGTGTGATTTTGTCCTTTGAATTATTAATAAGTCTGTTTGTATTAGGAGGTGATCAATATTTGATGGTGAATTCCTTAGCTAGTTTGTTATTGAGGCATTTGGCTAGGGTTTGAATGTATAGTATAAGGATACTTTGTTTGTTGTTCTTGGTGTGGTTAATTTTGTGATAAAATTTATTCACTTTCTTGTTGATCAAAAATTGTGAGTAACCTATTTTAGTTAGATAAGCCATGGTATATTGGGTAAGATTGTGCATTTTGTCTGCTTTATACTTACATAACTCATAATTTCTAGGTGAGAATAAGCCTGCTAGTTTATGGGGAGGGTGCATATAATGTAGGGTGTGTTATATCTTGTATTTCAACTGGATTGACTGTCATAGTGTAATCAAGATGATTATGATTTTTGCTTACACATATGTCCAGGTATCTGATTTTGTGTTTGGCTTTCAGCTTTGTAGGTATAAGTAAGTTTAGAGACATTTTGAAGACTGGTGTGTAGTTCAGAAATAATGTGCTATGAATATGAGAGCAAGAAATCTCTCAAAAGCACTTAGCTAAAATAATATTTTATATTTTCTTTCGAAGGTATAAGTAAGTTTAGAGACATTTTGAAGACTGGTGTGTAGTTCAGAAATAATATGCTATGAATATCTCGAAAGCACTTAGCTAAAATAATATTTTATATTTTCTTTCGATTATATATATATATTAACTTTATTATCTGTGCATGCTGCAGATATATATATATATTGTAACGGAAATGAAGGAATGAACATTTGTAACGGAGAGAAAGAACATTTGTAACAGAAAGATGACATCTGTAACAGAAATAGATAAATAGATGAGTGATGAAATGATAGTTGCCATAATTCAATAACCAAACACTAAACAGGATAATGATATGCTGCAGCAGTTCATCATTTGTAACCAAGTAAACTAAATGAGAAATGAATTCACAGTGTTAGCCAAAATACAATTTATAATTAAATAAGGATGATGGTAACATATAAATAAGAATATATGCATATCATGCTCTATCTGGGTGTCTATTTCTAATTAATTAAATATAACATTATAGCCCGATTGCAACTATCCTAAACGTTAATTCTGTCACATTAGTAATGAAATAAATAAGTTATCTCATTTCTCCATATAAAATAACAACAATGACAATTAAAACTATCATCATTAAAGATTTAATAATATCTAAATATTGGGGATGTCATTTGAATAATAATACTGGCCATTGTCATCAAATAAAAGAATATTAAATATAGCAACTGAATAAAATTACCCACTTTGAGATTCCTGGAGTGCATTATGCTTATCTCCCATACTAGGTTCTTTTAACAAAGAATCCTTCCTATTCATCTTTTCAACTATATAAGACCATTCATGGTCACATGCACACACTGGTGCTATTCATGACAACTTATAAAATATATATTATATAAAGTTAATACTATGAAGTTGGAAAGGGATTATATCACTCTTTATTCAGTTTAGCTAAGTATATGTGTTTTCCCACGAGCACCACTAGATTGTTTTTAAATCTAGATAAATATCTGTTTAGAGTGTACTGAGTTCAAACTCATTCGGTACATTTTTATTACACATGACTTGGATGACTAATGAAAAAATGACATTCTTACATTTTATCTATATCGATAAAATTACAAGATCCCAATATTACCAAAATTTATATTATAGATCAAAGATTCTTATAGACATTGCTAGCTCATTTTATGTATATTGATGAACAGACAAGTATCATCTTATTAATGGCTTCTAAACAAGCATCGTGAAAACCATTATTAATATTGATGGCCATTTAACTAGATTATTTATCACAATATAGAAGTGATAATGATGATGATAATAATGATGAATGATAATAATAGTGATATCATAATAATAATGATAATAATAGTGATGACGATACTGGCCATAGCTTATTAATAAACTCACCACAATAAATTAATCTTTATAAACTCACATGCATTTATTAAAAATTATCCTATTTCAAACTAAGATTTAAATATTACATTTACTAGCATTTATATAAGTTTATAGTTATTTACTAAAATACTTTAATAGTTAAAACTAGGATTTAATAATACTAGTGATGATGAATGATCATCATGAATCTCTATGCATGATATTCATTTTTCTATAAATCTTTATTTATTACATATATTAATTATGCTAAACATTAGATTTAATGATTATAATTTATTAATGATGATGATGGCGATCATAACTCTTATATAGTATTATTTGAAACATTTTAACCAATAACATGATATCCATCTTTGATGAGGATGATCATAATTCCTGGACACAACCCAATTTTAGCTTTTCTATTATTGAACTATAATTATTAAAATTTGGTTATTATCAAGCCCAATCCTTAAATATTTAAAGATAAATCAACATTCTAGTTTACCTAACATTTTGCGAGCGCTTAATATTAGCAAGTGATTGCTCAATATTTACGAATGATGATTCTTAATATCTGTGAGCGATGATGATGAATTAAAATGATAGAATCAAGACAAGAAAAACACAACAATATTTTTTTTAATAAGAACTCGGAAAACCAATTAAGATATATATAATTATATTTTATTAATACTATTACTCTTTCTTTCTTTCTTTAAAATCAAATCAATAATTAAATTAATGGCTTATTATTACACTAATTCAATACAAAAATTAATATAAAAATTTATATAAGCACAAGCAAATAAACTTAATATATAGGTTTGTCATTTCTGGATATTTTAAAATAAGCTGGCTTAAAAAAATACATTTTATGGAATGCTTACTTAAGTCTTTCCTAACTTATTATATCATAAAATAAATTTCATATGTATCCTGTGTGTTTTATTTCACTTCCATTCATATGTAAGCCTTGCTTTATAATTTCTCATATTTCAACTATTTATATATAACATATTCCTTGCCATGTTTGTATAAGCAGTTACACATGCACACATTCGGTAATGTTAACATATATGTTTAAAATGTATACCCACAAATTACATATATAAAAATATTTTTTGCAACCTTTTAGCAAAATAAAATAAAATACATAATATTAATTTTAATATGCAACAAGATAAAATAAAATAAAAAACATTATAAATGCATATATTTATAGGTTGCTCATTATCATTAACAACTGAAGAACAATTTAAAAAAAAAAAACACTTCAACATTACAATATATAATATAAAAAAAAATAATAAAAAAATAATGAAAAATTTAAGTTTAAAGATTTAAACTATGTGCTATGTTGTGTGATATTGCAAATAACTATAGATAAACAAGTCTTTAATGTTTCTGTATCAAAAGAAAAATTGCTTTGACCAGTAAATTAAGGTTTACTTTTAATAAGTAAGAATAAAAATCTGTTAAAGAAAGTTCATAGTTACCCGATCACTTTCACTTCTTATAAATGTCCTGAGTTTGAATTTTCAGACTGCTTGTCTTTGCTCCATAAAAAAGAAAGTTATTGCAGATACTGTTAAGATAAACATGAATCAATTGACTTGCTTGTTTCTTTAATTCTAAAATTATTTATTGTTGATTGGCTTCCTTCTACCATTTTAAAAAGAGCTATTATAAATACTTTTTAATAAGTATGTACTGGTGGATTTGCTTGTCTCTCCCATTTTTAAAAAAATAATCGCTGTAGACACTTTAGATGACTGAGGTAAACTTTAACAAAAATTTGATTCATGGCTTCAAACTTGGCTATATATGGATTTTATACATTTTCTCTTCCTCTTCCTTCCTCTTCTCCATCCATCCAAAGGTAATGAGCCTAGAATAGACCAGGAGCCAGAAAAGAAGCATTTCATATAGCTTGTGTGGTTGGCTTCAAACTCTTTCATTTTGTTGGTTATTATTTGATTGGTATATGAGACCACAGTAGATTAGTGATTTTAACTCATTCTGTATTAATCAGGAAGCAGAAAAAAATGGTTTAGCAATGCAGAGTCATGGTATTATACTCAGAAAAATATGTTAATCTCATTTCATAGAATTGTCAATAACCTCTTCTTATAAATTCAATTTTGTTCCATTTTCCCTCTTTTTCCAATATTAATATTTCTGGGAATTACTTGTATATTCACACATCTTTGTCTATTTTGACTTTATACAAAAGTCTTTTCCTTCTTTTCCCTTGTTCAATTTTTAAGGATTAAAAAAAAAAATCAAATCGCCCACTTTCCCTTTTTCCTTTTTTTCAACATTAATAACGAGGAAAAAATTGAGTGAGAGTTACATCTCTCTGTCTGTCTCTCTAAAATAATAATACTGAGTTACATCTCTCTCTAATAATAATGACTGAGTGACTGTCTATCTCTCTAAAATAATCATACTGAGTGACTGCTCTATCTCTCTAAAAAAATAATACTGAGTTACATCTCTCCTTAATAATAATGACTGAGTGACTTTTAAACATTTTATTCATTTATATTGCCAATCTTTGGTCAAAGAAACTGACCACCTGCATATCTTATCTTGAGATAAAAGATAAAAAATCAGAGTTTGACAAGTTGATGTTCTATTGCGATTTTACAAGAAAATTAATAATCACCTTTATTTCCTCAAAGCACCTCTCTCTTTAAAAAAAATCTCAGATACAGATAAAAACAATACAACAAAGCTGGCAATCTATAGTCACCAGCAATAGGTGTAAAAGCATTTTTGTGTTTATACAGACGTCTTTATTCTTTCACACTCTTTTGCACATGTACATTTTTTTAAATCTTTTAATCCACTAATCTGATCGCCTTATTTTACACTTTCTGAATGTTTTATTTTACAGAAATAAAACTAAATAACTGAATATATTAATTATTTAATAAGAAAAATAACATATTAAAATATCATTTCTTACAAATTATATTCATTCACCACTTATTAATTTATCAACTATATATTACACATATAATATATGTACACATAAATCTATATATATAAAAGAATTTTTTTTTAATTAAATAATATGTATATATGTGAAATGAGTCATATATCTACATTTGCCTCACTCCCAAACAAAAAAAACAATTTCGATAGTTTCTTATGAAACTACCTCCCTAAACCATAAAACAAATTCTTAATATATGCATGTTTTCTTTTTTTTTCAATACAAATTTGACTATGGTCTATTATTGATGACTATCCTCATGAACTATTAAACAAGTGTTCTTCATGTATCATTACTTACTGATTCAGAACAACTTGCTATTGGATTTTCCTTGATCATGGGTCTACAATTTTCACTTAGATCATTGAAGTTGTTCCCAGGCCTACTTATATTCAGTTTGCTAGGTTTTGTGGGATAGGGTCGGCCTAACTGATTATTCATAATCCTAATGGTGGAGATCTTATAACTATATCTCTCCTCCCTTCTAGAATAACCTTCAGCTTTACTTTCTATAACTCCCAGGGCATCCAACAGGTCTGCCACTCTTATTGGGGAGTACACATCATCCGCTATCATATATACATTCCCAGGCATTTCTATGTTTGGTTTGCCAGGTTTTGTGGGAAATTGTCGTCCTAATTGGTTCCTTCCCATTCTGATACTGGAGTCTTTATAACTATAATTATCCTCTCTTCTATGATAACTTTCAGCTATCCTTTTGGTAGCTCCCAATGTCTCAAACTTGTCTGCTACATTTACTGGGGCATATACATCAGCAGCTATCTTTAATTCTAAGAAACTAGCTTTACTGATTACATCTTTCCTGAGGTCAATTTGTTCCTGTACAGTGGCTACCTTTACTTCTAGGTTATGGGTCTCACTGTATATATCCTCTTTGGGATTATTTTATTTTTGAACAGCAGCTACCTCATCATTTTCATATTGCGTGTTTACAGTCACATAACTCTCTGGCACTATTTCTTGTTCTGGGCTGGTCATCCTGTCAGTTGTCTCTTTACTTGAATCAGTTACTTGATTATTCATTTCTTGCGATGATTGATCCATCTTATTATCAAGTCTCTTAGACTGTCCATTAAAAGACTCATGAATTGTTTGGAAGTACTGATCTATTTTCTGATTCATTTTTTTGAAGTGCTGATCTAGTTTAGTATCAAATTTTTGAGATTGTAGATCAAATTTCTGATTTATCTCCTGTGATTGTTGATCGAATCTCTGATTCATCTGACTAATTATAACTTGCAACCACTCTTGAGGGACTTGTTTTACTACTTCCTCCATTCCTTCAGTGACTAATTCTTTGTCCTGTTCCATCTCAATATTTTTTATACTAATTATAAACTTATAAAATATTTATATTACTGATTCTTTTCTGCTTTATTCTGTTTGATTTATTATGTTCTGATTTATTCTGCTCTGATCTATTTTGTTCTGATTTATTCTGTTCTGCTCCCTGATTTCCTATACAACCTGAGCCAAACACCTTTATCTATCCTCATATACTTTAAAATTTCCAACCATTCTTTCTCAGCCATAATTCTCCCCATCAATCTATCTATATCTTAAGTGCTTTAACTAACTTAACCTCTACCATCATTCCATTTTACTTATATCTAATTGATAAAGTATGAGGTCATAGTTCTATTTAAAACATTTATTTAAGAAAAAGCTATCTCTGCATATGTGTGTCCTTTTTATGCCATCATTTATCTAGTTCTTAATGCTTTTATAAAACTTAACTCTCTCTATGCCCTATTTTAATACACTAAGCAAAAAAAAAAATTTACTTATATAACATATGTGCCTAGATTTATAATAGAGTTCACATCTCAAGTTATACATATATACTCATCTATCCTTCTAGAGATCTGACAGACATTGACAGCCAAAAGAATGATTAGCAATTCACAACAATGAGATAGACAAAAGAATTCAATCACTGCACTTAAAGCACACAATGCTCCATGAACACTCAGATGATCACCCCAATTCAATCACTCTAAGCTACTACAACCCATAATAGTTTATTGCAAACACTGTTGCATTGCCCTGCTTACTTCCAAGTCTTAGGGGCTTTAATTCGTCAAATACTGCCTTGCTTATCTTTAAAGTCTTAGAGGCAACAATTATATATCAGTAAAACAAAATACTGCCTTGCTCTCTCAGAAAAAACTATGCTTTGCTCTCTCTGGAGTCTTAGAGGCGAAATCATGGCAGGCCTACTGTTAACTGCTTCATGATAAATAATAACTGATATTATAATCTGGGTTGGAGCAGTGAATGAGATAAATCAATCACCAGTGGCATGAACACATCACATCCTCAAGGCAATGACAAAAATTCTCCATCCATCATCAAAATTGTAACACAACCAACCAAACTCCAACAATCAAATATCCAATCCAACCTCCAAAACCATAGATTTTCTATTACACAAACTTTTCAAATATGAACAAAATTATTATTCTACAATTCCAAGGCTATTAATATTTCTATGCTTATCTAGCAGCAACGCTATATTTCAATGATAAGCAAAATATTTAAAAAAAACAGTGCTATTAACTTTAACACTTATTATAATTTGTGATATCTTTATATTTTAAAAATTGAAATTAAGCTGTTTAATGGCTGTATTTATTTATCATCATCAAAAATGCAATAACAGTAATCATCATCATCTAAACATCAGGCCAAAATATTTGTATCTAATAATAAAAAAAAATTTTTTTTTTTTTTTCAAACTATACATCTGTCATCATTATATACTACACATCTCTCAGGTATGTGGTGTATTTCAAGCCCTTATTTGGCTTATTTCGAGCCCTAGTTGGCGTGACATTTGTAACGGAATGAACGAAATTTGTAACAGAAAGATGACATCTGTAACAGAAATAGATAAATAGATGAGTGATGAAATGATAGTTGCCATAATTCAATAACCAAACACTAAACAGGATAATGATATGCTGCAGCGGTTCATCATTTGTATTCAAGTAAACTAAATGAGAAATGAATTCACGGTGTTAGCCAAAATACAATTTATAATTAAATAAGGATGATGGTAACATATAAATAAGAATATATGCATATCATGCTCTATCTGGGTGTCTATTTCTAATTAATTAAATATAACATTATAGCCCGATTGCAACTATCCTAAACGTTAATTCTGTCACATTAGTAATGAAATAAATAAGTTATCTCATTTCTCCATATAAAATAACAACAATGACAATCAAAACTATCATCATTAAAGATTTAATAATATCTAAATATTGGGGATGTCATTTGAATAATAAAACATACTGGTCATTGTCATCAAATAAAAGAATATTAAATATAGCAACTGAATAAAATTACCCACTTTGAGATTCCTGGAGTGCATTATGCTTATCTCCCATACTAGGTTCTTTTAACAAAGAATCCTTCCTATTCGTCTTTCCAACCATATAAGACCATTCATGGTCACATGCACACACTGGTGCTATTCATGACAACTTATAAAATATATATTATATAAAGTTAATATTATGAAGTTGGAAAGGGATTATATCACTCTTTATTCAGTTTAGCTAAGTATATGTGTTTTCCCACGAGCGCCACTAGATTGTTTTAAATCTAAATAAATATCTGTTTAGAGTGTACTGAGTTCAAACTCATTTGGTACATTTTTATTACACATGACTTGGATGACTAATGAAAAAATGACATTCTTACATTTTATCTATATCGATAAAATTACAAGATCCCAATATTACCAAAATTTATATTATAGATCAAAGATTCTTATAGACATTGCTAGCTCATTTTATGTATATTGATGAACAGACAAGTATCATCTTATTAATGGCTTCTAAACAAGCATCGTGAAAACCATTATTAATATTGATGGCCATTTAACTAGATTATTTATCACAATATAAAGGTGATAATGATGATGATAATAATGATGAATGATAATAATAATGATATCATAATAATAATGATAATAATAGTGATGATGATACTGGCCATAGCTTATTAATAAACTCACCACAATAAATTAATCTTTATAAACTCACATGCATTTATTAAAAATTATCCTATTTCAAACTGAGATTTAAATATTACATTTACTAGCATTTATATAAGTTTATAGTTATTTACTAAAATACTTTAATAGTTAAAACTAGGATTTAATAATACTAGTGATGATGAATGATCATCATGAATCTCTATGCATGATATTCATTTTTCTATAAATCTTTATTTATTACATATATTAATTATGCTAAACATTAGATTTAATGATTATAATTTATTAATGATGATGATGGCGATCATAACTCTTATATAGTATTATTTGAAACATTTTAACCAATAACACAATATCCATCTTTGATGAGGATGATCATAATTCCTGGACACAACCCAATTTTAGCTTTTCTATTATTGAACTATAATTATTAAAATTTGGTTATTATCAAGCCCAATCCTTAAATATTTAAAGATAAATCAACATTCTAGTTTACCTAACATTTTGCGAGCGCTTAATATTAGCAAGTGATTGCTCAATATTTACGAATGATGATTCTTAATATCTGTGAGCGATGATGATGAATTAAAATGATAGAATCAAGACAAGAAAAACACAACAATATTTTTTTAATAAGAACTCGGAAAACCAATTAAGATATATATAATTATATTTTATTAATACTATTACTCTTTCTTTCTTTCTTTAAAATCAAATCAATAATTAAATAAATGGCTTATTATTACATTAATTCAATACAAAAATTAATATAAAAAATTTATATAAGCACAAGCAAATAAACTTAATATATAGGTTTGTCATTTCTGGATATTTTAAAATAAGCTGGCTTAAAAAATACATTTTATGGAATGCTTACTTAAGTCTTTCCTAACTTATTATATCATAAAATAAATTTCATATGTATCCTGTGTGTTTTATTTCACTTCCATTCATATGTAAGCCTTGCTTTATAATTTCTCATATTTCAACTATTTATATATAACCTATTCCTTGACATGTTTGTTTAAGCAGTTACACATGCACACATTCGGTAATGTTAACATATATGTTTAAAATGTATACCCACAAATTACATATATAAAAATATTTTTTGCAACCTTTTAGCAAAAGAAAATAAAATACATGATATTAATTTTAATATGCAACAAGATAAAATAAAAAAAAAACAGTATAAATGCATATATTTATAGGTTGCTCATTATCATTAACAACTGAAGAACAATTTAAAAAAAAAAACACTTCAACATTACAATATATAATATAAAAAAAAATAATAAAAAAATAATGAAAAATTTAAGTTTAAAGATTTAAACTATGTTTGTGCTATGTTGTATGATATTGCAAATAACTATAGATAAACAAGTCTTTAATGTTTCTGTATCAAAAGAAAAATTGCTTTGACCAGTAAATTAAGGTTTACTTTTAATAAGTAAGAATAAAAATCTGTTAAAGAAAGTTCATAGTTACCCGATCACTTTCACTTCTTATAAATGTCCTGAGTTTGAATTTTCAGACTGCTTGTCTTTGCTCCATAAAAAAGAAAGTTATTGCAGATACTGTTAAGATAAACATGAATCAATTGACTTGCTTGTTTCTTTAATTCTAAAATTATTTATTGTTGATTGGCTTCCTTCTACCATTTTAAAAAGAGCTATTATAAATACTTTTTAATAAGTATGTACTGGTGGATTTGCTTGTCTCTCCCATTTTTAAAAAAAAATCGCTGTAGACACTTTAGATGACTGAGGTAAACTTTAACAAAAATTTGATTCATGGCTTCAAACTTGGCTATATATGGAT
Organism: Epiperipatus broadwayi; assembly: GCA_028023455.1. Classification (NCBI taxonomy): domain Eukaryota; kingdom Metazoa; phylum Onychophora; class Udeonychophora; order Euonychophora; family Peripatidae; genus Epiperipatus; species Epiperipatus broadwayi. The sequence goes on along the minus strand of JAQFVV010012397.1, from coordinate 1,198,500 downwards.
TTTATACATTTTCTCTTCCTCTTCCTTCCTCTTCTCCATCCATCCAAAGGTAATGAGCCTAGAATAGACCAGGAGCCAGAAAGGAAGCATTTCATATAGCTTGTGTGGTTGGCTTCAAACTCTTTCATTTTGTTGGTTATTATTTGATTGATATATGAGACCACAGTAGATTAGTGATTTTAACTCATTCTGTATTAATCAGGAAGCAGAAAAAAATGGTTTAGCAATGCAGAGTCATGGTATTATACTCAGAAAAATATGTTAATCTCATTTCATAGAATTGTCAATAACCTCTTCTTATAAATTCAATTTTGTTCCATTTTCCCTCTTTTTCCAATATTAATATTTCTGGGAATTACTTATATATTCGCACATCTTCATCTATTTTGACTCTATACAAGAGTCTTTTCCTTCTTTTCCCTTGTTCAATTTTTAAGGATTAAAAAAAAAAAATCAAATCGCCCACTTTCCCCTTTTCCTTTTTTTCAACATTAATAACGAGGAAAAAATTGAGTGAGAGTTACATCTCTCTGTCTGTCTCTCTAAAATAATAATACTGAGTTACATCTCTCTCTAATAATAATGACTGAGTGACTGTCTATCTCTCTAAAATAATCATACTGAGTGACTGCTCTATCTCTCTAAAAAAATAATACTGAGTTACATCTCTCCTTAATAATAATGACTGAGAGACTTTTAAACATTTTATTCATTTATATTGCCAATCTTTGGTCAAAGAAACTGACCACCTGCATATCTTATCTTGAGATAAAAGATAAAAAATCAGAGTTTGACAAGTTGATGTTCTATTGCGATTTTACAAGAAAATTAATAATCACCTTTATTTCCTCAAAGCACTTCTCTCTTTAAAAAAAAAAAAATCTTAGATACAGATAAAAACAATACAACAAAGCTGGCAATCTATAGTCACCAGCAATAGGTGTAAAATCATTTTTGTGTTTATACAGACGTCTTCATTCTTTCACACTCTTTTGCACGTGTACATTTTTTTTAATCTCCTAATCCACTAATCTGATCGCCTTATTTTACACTTTCTGAATGTTTTATTTTACAGAAATAAAACTAAATAACTGAATATATTAATTATTTAATAAGAAAAATAACATATTAAAATATCATTTCTTACAAATTATATTCATTCACCACTTATTAATTTATCAACTATATATTACACATATAATATACGTACACATAAATCTATATATATAAAAGAAATTTTTTTTAAATTAAATAATATGTATGTATGTGAAATGAGTCATATATCTACTATATATATATATAAAATACATATTTTGCGGGTTCATCCGTGTTAAAAACTTTTAATATCAATACACTGACGTCAGTGTATTGATATTAAAAGTTTTTAACACGGATGAACCCGCAAAATATGTATTTTATATATTTAACCCGTGCAAATCTTCATTTTAACATATATATATATATATAGTATTTTACAATTTAATGAAGTAAAAAATTTAATTATTTCATAATAATGAATAAATTCAATTATTTTATAGTAATGAATAACTATGCATGTAATCAGCAACTTCTTCACACTGGGTTATCGATTTGCAAATTTCAGCAAAAAAAAGCTTTCCTAAGTAAGTGCACAGAATACAAAATTATACCCAATTGCTGTATTGTAATGATGAACAGAACCATTTTTAATTATGACAAAATCAAAATATATCTACAAAGACAGCTGCTCATTTCCATAATTAGCAGATGCAAGAAGGTCTTCAGGCAATAGATGAGAAGATGGAATATAATAGTTGATAATTACGCAACTCCACAATATATAATGTACAAATGTAATAAATGTACATATTTTCTCAGTCGTAAATTCGATAATAAAATCCAAGTTTTGCCTATAAACAAAATGTTACATTAGACACAGGAAAGCACAACACATATGTGAATCTCACAAATACTAAAATCCCTAAATAGATGAAAGAAGTTCAAGAACTGGGCCCCAGACAAATCCTAAACTTGCGATCATCACAGACACGGAGGCAAATTTAATTAACAACCAATTAAGGGAAACAATCATAGCATGTATCATTAAAGTTATAAATAACAAGCAGCTAAAAACATAAGCCAACACTTACTACCAAAAGGTTGCTGTATCTAGGCAATTTCTAACTGACCTCTGACTTATCTGTCTAAAAAAAGACAAAGGCAGCAGATTCACATTAATGAGAGAGGATGAGGGTTCTATAAAATTAACACACAAATTGGGAAATTCAAATTTGTGCAGTTAAATGATTTCAATAACAAACTTAACCATGACAAATTCACTCCTTCAATATTATATCCACATGGAGAGATAGTATTTTCAAAATCAGACTATACTCATATATACCCATCAACTTCATGTCCCCTTATAATGTTCATGAACATGAAATTGCACAAACCTGACAAATCAACTTATGCTGGACATTGGTACAGCACATTATTTCAATATTCCAGCAGTTATCAATAGATGTTTCATTGACATGTTAAGCTTTGGTGAGTAATTCATTGGAAAAATCAAGCAAGCAATCATTCCACCAAGCTTCAAATTAGAAACTCTCGACATCACAGAGCTCTCCGTATCAATTGATCACTCACAATTCATTGAAATCATTAATGATGCATTTATAGCCAGTGACTGTCCACCAACATGCTCAAAATTCATTTATGAATTTTTAAAGTTGCTTGACCTGAACATAGTCACAACATTCAGAAATAAATGGTTCAAAATGATCATCAGTTGGCCGATGAGTCTATCGCTTAGTGGCATAATCTCTAGCATAGTACTCAATCATCACAAAACGCTCACATTACCAAAATACTTCAGCTCAACCCCATATCTCATATACTTAATATATGTTGATGATATATTCACTGCAGTCCCTGATAATATTATTTCTGAACTACACACCAGTCTCCAAAATGACTCTAAACTTACTTACACCTACAAAGCTGAAAACCAAACACAATAAGTCAGATACCTGAACATATGTGTAAGCAGAAATCATAATAATCTTGATTACCCTATGACCATCAAGGCAGTTGAAGTATCAGGTATAACACACCCTACATCATATGCCACCTACTCCCATAAACTATCAAGCTTATCCCCATTCTTGTCTAGAAATCATGAGTTATGTAAGTATAAAGCAGACAAAAGGCACAATCTTACTCACTACATGACTGATCTAATTAAAATATGTTACTCATAATTTTCGATCAACAGAAAATTAAATAAAATTTTTATCACAAAATTAACCACAACCACACCAAGGACAAGCCAAGAATCCTCATACAATACATTCAAACTCTAGCCAAATGTCTCAATAACAAACTAATTAAGGACTTCATCATCACATATTGATTACCTCCTAATACAAATAGACTTATCAATAAATTCCAAGGACAAAATCACACCTGAACTCATCCCTCAAGTTATGTTCAAAACAATCTGCCCACAAGCTAACTTCCTAGCTGCATATTATGGAGAGACCGAAACCAATATTGCCAACAGAGTGGCTCAGCATAAATACCTTTATAATAAAACTAAAACCAAACAAGAAGGCAATTTTTTCTTTGTTGAGCATAAAAAACAACAGGGTATATATTCAAACCCACATCTGCTAACATCATTTGCTCAGAAAGATACAATGCTAAACTGAAGATCAGAGAAGCATTAAATTTAGCATGCGATCTTAAGTCCATCAATTAAAGATAAGCTTGCTTTGCCTTATCCCAAAAATGGCAGTTATAACTAATTTGCATTATTTTGCATAAATTTTCCTTCTAACAATGCAGTTTCTAACAAGATAGTAGGTATGAATATGAGAGCAAGCAGTCTTTCAAAAGTGCTTAGCTAAAATAGTATTTTGTACTTGCTTTCGATTATATATATTAGCTTCATTATCTGTGCATGCAACACACACACACATATATAGTATTAAATGTCAGTTGTAATTTTTTATAGTTTTGTGCTTTGAAAATTGTATGGATAATATGGAATATTTGAACAAGCCATCCATCTTCTCTTATTTTCAAACATTCGATCTTAAGATGTTGGCTTTATACAGTTACTGCATCATTGAAAAATAACAAAAGATGATGGAAATGAACTGTTTATACCACTCTTAATTTCCGAGGTTTGGTATACTAGCTTTTCCATCTTCTTTTCCATTGACGTGGCTGTGTATTATTGTGCATATTATATTGGTTATAGTTAGAAAATAAAATTATGTACAGAATTCTGCTTTTATTTTCTACACTTAGATACCTAGAGATGAGCTTGACATTAGGGAATTACTATGTTTACTAAGTCTAAGTCTTAATTCGTGATGTAATACAACACATTGACAATTAATTCATTGTTAGTATATATATATGAAGGATTTCTCAATTTAACTGTGCTTTTATCTTTTATTAAATAAGAGAAATTAGTTCATTGTGACATTTGTTTAATTTGGTACTTAATAAAGTAAACATTTGTTGCATATATAATAGTGCATATTCAACCACCTGTTAGCTAAGCTTGTGTTTTAAATGGGTTTGATTTGATAGTGTGGATAAATAAAGGCTGGTCTTGATAGGATTGTAAGCTACTATATGTGTATATATAGAGAGAGAACTTGAACTCAAACTTTCAAACTCTCGACAGCCATCCAATCCATCCTATACAACTGATACACATGAAAAATGATCTCCAATATATATATACACACACACTGTATTGTGCTGAACCAATATTCATAAGTAAAATAATGACAATAACAAAATAAAGCATGAATAAAAATGTGATGTACTTGATTTAATGTTACTTACGAGAAATAAACAAATACACCCAATTCAAGTAACAATTATTCTCTTGCATAAAATTAAGATATCTCACTTAGCAGATACAAGATTTTATTAGTATGAAAAATAACAATTATTTATAAACAGAATTATCATTAGTTTTACTAGCGCCTGTAAGGCTTACAAAAATAATAATAAGACAGATATAGTCTGTATAATTACCCTAGGTCAGTCTTTGGTACCTTCAGACCCGAATATATGGTTCTCCTCCCATCGTTGGTCCTGTTCTGAATTCGCGTTACACTTAAGTCTCTCAGAAAATCAGAACTGACACTGACTTGTCTTTTTTCTGCTAGATTATATCTACTTTTAGTTCTATTGTTTATTCCTTATCAATTTTAATCACAAAAGTATTCTGGGATTATTTCTGAACTAATTAATTACATTGTTCTTTACATTTTTAATCCTTCATTTAATGAATTATTTATTCGGATCTTCCATCTTGTTTTACACTTTGCTTTTTATAAAATATATATATATAAAAACATTTGTAATTTCTAATTTCATTTTTATTAAATCAACTCATTTACTTTCACATGTAATTATTTAACACTTTTAACTTCTGGAGTACACACAGTTTCAAAACGTATTTTTCTTAATTTTAATTGTACTACAACATAACATTTTCCCCCCACTCCTGAAGTTGCAGTTTATCCATCTTATACATATTCTTTTAAGTACAAAGGTCTTCTTTTATGTCGTATTGGTCTAGGTGATTTCTTCTTTTCAATCTGTATTTTATCCTCTTCTACTGCATCTTCTTGGATGTCAGTCAGTAGCATCTATTTATCTGAATTCTTTTCATTTGCATGTTGGAACTGCTGGAACATAGATATCTAGTTGTATGTCATCTTCACCTTTACGAATATGATTTTTTGTGATGCTTAAATATAATTCCATTTTCACCTTTAATATCATAAATTTGCTTTGATCGCGCCCATTCAATTTTTCCATTAACCCATTGTTTATGTAGTATATCTCTGAATATTACCCCATCTCCAATGTTAAAGTTTTTCACTGGGTCTTGGTTATATTTATATATATGTGTATCAGGTCACAAAAAATCTAAATTAGTTCGTATTTTCCGACCGAATAACATTTCAGCTGGCGATTTTCCAGTTGTTGTTGATGGAATTATGTGTTGATACATCATGAATTCTTGTAAGATGTTTTTCATATCCGTATTTTTGTTTTTTTAAAAATATTTCTTCGCTTGCCCTACCACATTTTCCGCCAAACCATTTGCTTCAGGGTGATAAGGGGGTGTAAATACATGTTTGATGTCCCATTTTCCAAATTGTATTTTTAATTCTTCACTCGCAAATCCAGTTTCGTTGTCAGAAATGATTACTTGTGGAAATCCATGTATATAAAATATGTCTGTTAAACATTTTATTGTTTCATTTGCACTAGTATTTTTAACCTTGTGACATTCTATCCATATAGAGAAAGCATTGATTAAAATTAAATAATTTCTTCCCTCTATTGGACCCGCATGGTATATGTGAAGTCTTTGCCATAGATATATTGGTTTAGGCCAAGAAGAATATTGTTTATTTGGCAGAGCTATTTCAGACTTATATTTATCACATTTCTTAATATACTTTTCAATATCATTACTTATCTGCGGCCACCAAACATAACTCTGAGCTAGATCTTTAGCTCGCACAATGCCTGGGTGCCCCTGATGCAAAAGTTCTAGAACTTTCATTCTCCCTATAGGAGGTATAACTACTTTGTCTCCCATATTAATACACCCTTTACAGACCGAAAAATGGTCTCTATTGACCCAAAACCTCATTGCTAAATTTTCAGGTTTTTATTAGGCCAACCTTTGCTTATCCATTTCCTAAGTAATGCATAGCCATCATTTTCCTTTGTCCATGTCTGAACTACTTTACTATTTATGACTTGTGATTTTATATTGTCAATGTGATTAACTTCCAGATCAGTTTCATAGTTGTCATTATTTCTGGGCACTCTAGATAGAGCGTCCACATGAGAAATTATCTTTCCCTTTTGATATTTTAGATTGAAATCATAAGCAGTAAGTGTATTAGCCCATCTGAGCATGTGTGGACTTAAATGCTCTGGCATTGGATGATCTTTTCCTATAATCCCTAACAAAGGTTTGTGATCTGTTACTAATTCAAATTTTTGTCCATAAATAAACTGGTGAAATTTTTTCACAGCAAACATGACTGCCAAAGCTTCTTTGTCCAGCTGACTATAATTTTTTTCAGCTTTAGACAAAGTCTGCAAAGCATAAGCTACAGGATGTTCATGCCCGTCTATTTGATGTGCTAAAACTGCTCCGATTCCATATTGTGATGCATCCATAGTAACAGTGATGTCTTTGTCACTATCAAAATGCACTAATAAACTACTAGAGGATAACAATTCCTTAACTGCTTTAAACACTTTTTCATGTTTGGTATTCCAAATCCATTTCTGATCTTTGCATAGCAGTTCGTATAGAGGAGTTGCGACCATCGCTTTGTTCTTTAGAAAAGGTTCGAAAAAATTAATCAAACCTAGGAAAGCTTGAGTTGCTTGACATTTATTGGGCTTGGAACATCTTTGACTGCCCTAATTTTTTCAGTTAATGGACTTTTCCCTTTTTCTGAAATAAGATGGCCTAAAAACTTTAATTCTTCAGTTTCCCAAACGCATTTTTTAACATTTAATTTTACCCCTGCATTATTTAGTTTCTCGCATATTTCCCGAATTTTACTTCTTAATTTCTCCGGTAACATCACAGCAATCAAAATGTCATCATAATATGGTGTCACACCTTCCAAGCGTTGTAATATTGAATTTATTTTTGCTTGAAATATGTTTGGAGCTGATGTAATTCCAAAAGGGAGATGATTACATTTGAATAATCCAAAAGGGGTCGTACTTGTCAATAACTGAGCTGTATCATCTGTAACTTTTAGTTGGTAATATGCCGAATTTAAATGCAATTTTGCAAAATTTTTTGCTTTAGCTAGATTACTGAGAATCTCATGTACATTCGGCACCAGGTAAGCTCCTTTATTAAGGTACTTATTTACTGTTGTTCTATAATCTCCACACAGCCTAATTTTTCCATCTGGTTTTGTTAACACAACAATCGGCATGGCCCAATCCGCCTTCTTGACTGGGAATAACACGTCTTTTTTAACTAACGCTTCTATTTTTTCCTCTACTAACTGCCTTTGGGCAAACAGTATTTTTCTCGGTTTACAAATAACTGGTTTAGCATTTTCATTTAAGTGCAAGTCAATGGGCTTTAATTTTATCAAACCTAAATCTTCCGTAAATAAATTCGAATATAACTCTATCATTTCTTTTTCCACCTAGACCTTTTTACTATATTAAATTTACTGCCTAAGTCTTTAAACCAGTTTCTTCCTATTAACAGACTAATATCTTTATCTACTATATATATAGGTAATTTGTAGTTTTTATTTTTAAAACCAACTATTACTTCGGATTTCACAATTAACTTGATCGGGTTTCTGTTGACATCTCTATTAATGTGAGGGCTCTCCCTTCCACTTTTTTTATAGATATTAACGAAATTCCTGAGCCACTATCTATTTCCATTTCTACTCTTTTGTTACTTAACTTAATCTCTATCATGAATTGCTCCTGCTCATTTTTTAAAATATTTTTTTTAATTACTGTTTTCCACTGTTTTTGATCTTTACGTATTCAGATTTTCGTTTAGGTTTTTTGCACACTGCTGCTAAATGGCCTTTGCCCCCATAGTTGTAACATTTTTTATTCCTCCATTTACAGCTTTTAGACAAATGACCTACTTTACCACAACAAAAAGATTTTATTTCGAAACTTTTCCCTTCTTTAGTACAATCCTTATCCTTTCTCTCTATTTTAAAAATAGTATTTCTAGAGTTTTCCTTCGTTCTATTTGAAAAAGCTAAAGCTTGTTCTACCACTGATTCGTATACTATTCCCTTTTGAATAGCACCTTCATAAGTCATCTGAGTTTCAATTAATAATGATTGATGCAATTTATCGTCCTTCATTCCCCATAATAACTGGTCAATAAGAATTTGTTCCACAAAGTCGCCGTACTCGCAATTCTTTGCTAATTGACGTAGAACAATATCATATTCTTTAATCGATTTGAGTTTGTCTTGTTTGCAGTTCCTCAATTTTAACCTAGCTAAATACTTCGATGGTCTTGGGCTAAAGTAATCTGTTAGTCTTTGAACCAGGTCATCATAGTTACTACTATCTGTAACTTGTCCTTTATACAATTTGTTTACTATTTCAATAACTTTTCTACCTGACAAACATAATAACGCTACTACTTTCCTGTCATTTTCAATAATACTATTTAACTTAAAATAATTTTGTAATTGAAGCACATAAAAGGGCCATTCGTGCAGATTATCTATCCCAAATTCCGATATATTAGCTTGTCCTATCGACATTTTAATTCTTTAACAACTCACTGACTTCTGAATTACTGTTCGGTGTACTTCTTTCATAAAGCTTGAAAAACATGTTTTCTCCTGACTGCACCAAAATTGTGATGTACTTGATTTAATGTTACTTATGAGAAACAACCAAATACACCTAATTCAAGTAACTATTACTCTCTTGCATAAAATTAAGATATCTCACTTAACAGATACGAGATTTTATTAGTATGAAAAATAACAATTATTTATAAACAGAATTATCGTTAGTTTTACTAGCACCTGTAAGGCTTACAAAAAGAATAATAAGACAGGTATAGTCTGTATCATTACCCTAGGTCAGTCTTTGGTACCTTCAGATCCGAATATCTGGTTCTCCTCCCATCGTTGGTCCTGTTTTGAATTCATGCTACACTTAAGTCTCTCAGAAAATCAGGACTGACACTGACTTGTCTTTTTTCTGCTAGATTATATCTACTTTTAGTTCTATTGTTTATTCCTTATCAATTTTAATTATAAAATTATTCTGGGATTATTTCTGAACTAATTAATTAAATTGTTCTTTACATTTTTAATCCTTTGTTTAATTAATTATTTATTCGGATCTTCCATATTGTTTTACACCTTGCTTTTTATAAAATATATATATGAAAAACCACTTGTAATTTCTAATTTCATTTTTATTAAATCAACTCGTTTACTTTCACATGTAATAAGTGAAACACAGGCTTAATATATACCATGTGTCTATATATGTAATATAGGGTATATGAGCACAGACTTTCACATGACCCACACACAGTTTCAAAACGTATTTTTCTTAATTTTAATCGTACTACAACATAACAAAAAAAAAAAAAACTATGTAGAAATTCAATAAAAGTTGAAAGAATTGACATTATAATAGAACAACATATACTGTTTTATTTAATATTAATTTTTGTTTTTCATTTGTATTTGTAATGCAAATAAAGTGCACTCAGGTTTAGGTTATAAAGGAAAAAAAACCACTTCTTCACAAAAATGAACAAACATATATAAATTTGAAATACTAACTTATATAATTTTTCATTCATTTATAATTGACCAGTAAAAGTTTTATCACTATTCATAAAATTATTTAAGTTATGCTAATATATTTCATATATTTTTCCTTTTTTTGGTCTTTAATGTAATTTAAAGGTTTAATATTTTTTTGTAGCATCTGTATTATGTCCAAATGTTAAGCAATAAATGTGTAAAGCAGATTTATCATCTCACCTATTAATTGCATTATGTTTTTTAACTGTTATTTCTAAATGATGATCTGTATGGCTATAGCAAATCATATTGCAATAAGTCACAATTAATTTTCTATACAATTTCTTTTTTGTATTTTATATCATCTCTTGTTTTATAATTACCTATTAATTTTTCTAGACTTTTACTATTTGACCATCTAATATTTGTATATTTATCAATGTAATTTTTGTTCTTTATTAATACATTACAAATTTTGGTATAATATGAAAGTTTAATCCATTTTTTATTTAAAGTATTGTTTCTTATTAGCATCATTAAAAGCATTTTGCATAGAAATGTTATTATTTAATATAGATTTTTTACAATAAAAAGTAAATTTTTAATATTGTTAGAGTTATATCTATAATCTTTATATAATTTAATAAATTGTTTTTTTGTTGTGTAAATCAGCTACATTTTCATCTGTATTATATTTATCATTTCTATATTTAAATTTTTTAATGTCTGCCATCTTTTTTACCCATGCTTGTTGTAAACCTATAGAAATAATTTTCTTAATTTGTCTTTAATAAAATGATTTAATATAATTTTGTTATCATTACCTATGTGAATTTTTATATCTAAATATTTAATTTTATCTTCAAATTCTATTTTTATAAATTTAATATTATATATTATTATTAAAATCATTACAAATATGACTCTAGCTCTTTTATTATCAATAATTAAAATGTATCAACATATCTAAAATAATGCATTATTTTTTGACTAATTATTATTAGTTTTATTTATAATATTTCCTAATTCAATTTATAAATATTAATGACATTTAGCAACTAATTAAAAATTCAAAAATAAGTAAATATATTAAACATATTATATTATGCATTAATTGAAAATTATATAGCATACTCATTAGGTAAAGTAATATTTATTATGGCTATAACCTTAAGATATGCGCCTGAAAAAACAACAGTAGGGACCTCTGCAAATCTTTAACACAAGATTTATTTAAAAGAGCTCTTGTCTTTTAAATAAATATTGTGTTTTAATAATTATACTCATTGTTATTTGTCAAAGAATTAAGATTATTTTTTATTACTAGTATTATTTTATTTATAACTTTCTTCACGTTTCAGATAACTCTACGACCACCCAACAACCACTTCTTGATAACAAATCTGGTAAAGAAAAATATATTATTTCCTAAAATTATATAAATAAATATGTTATATGTGTTGTTTTAATTAATAACAGTTTTCAATTATTTTAATTGTTGTATGCATATACACACATGTATTTTTTGAAAATATATATATTCTTCAAATATGCAATCACTATTATTTAATTTAATATACTGTTCAAGCTTACACAACCTGCACATATAATGTAATATATAGGGGATTCGAACTCGGACTTTCACACGACTCTATTATTGTAATGGACTAATAAAGAAGAAGATTCTATTATTGTTGATTGCTCTTTACAACCAAAAAAAAAAAAAAAGAAGAATGAAAGATATATGTGTAGACTCTTAGAAAAACATTTAACATAAATTAGATAAATTTATTTTAAAAAAATAATTAAGAAATTTTATGGACTAAAAATTATCTAAAATGATTTAAAAATAATATTTTTCCAACAAATTTTTAAAAATGACTGCTCATTTATGTTCCAGACTATTTTATATTTACAAACAATATCTGGCATAAAATTTTATTTTATTTTGCTATAGTGCTAGATAATATTAACGTGAGATGATGTTTTAAATAATTATTTGTAATTTTCTCTTTATTTAAATTTTGAATTCCTAAAAAAATAGTATTTTAAATTAAAATTTATTAAAAAGCAATATTTGACTTAATCTGATTTAGTAGCAATAATTCACTCCAATTACCATTTGCTTAAAATAAATATAGTACTGTGATCTAGTATCCATTAAATATTAAAGCTTAGAATAGATGGTTCTGGTGAATAAATAGGGTGAATTACTTCTAATATACAAACACACATATCTATATAAAAGTTTATAGTAGTCTAATTAAAAATTCAAATATATGAATTGAATAATTATAAGTTGAATTTAGATTAAAAGTTAAACTGATTAATTTGTCAAATATTTTATTTATTTTAAAAATATTTTATTACAGAACAAAATACATTTTGTTAATATTTTTATAGCATATACAGAATCATCATCATTAAAATAAAAATTTATTTAAAATGTACATTTACAATTTATGGAAAAAACAAAAACAACTTCAATGTTTTTATCACTAAGAAAAATACAGAACTAAATCATTATAAAATTGCAAATTAGTATATTATTTTTATTGATGTATTATAGATATAAAATAATTCTAGCCATTCTTGAAAATACATTGCTTGTTAAGCTTTTTATTAAAACACTTAAATAGGATTCAATGCAAATTTGCGTTGACAGCTTTAGGTCCATTGAAATCAGTCATTTTTTCAGTTACGGGGATGATTTTACACTCATTGGAAAGGTTTAAAAAAGTTCCGTAAGATGCTGCCCTCTGTTGAATTATTTTACAAGTAAAAAAATCAATAATAGGACTGTTTTAAGTCTTACAAAAGAAAGAGGCTGTTCATTCTCAATGCTGGTTGGCTGAGGCTATCTTTTCTCAATGCTGATTGGCTGATGATTATTTGGTCAAAAAGAGACCGCCGATAAATATTTTTATATCATTGAAAATGAAAATATATGTTTTAGAATGTTTTTTTTATTATTTTTCGTACATATTATAAATTATTTTTATAAAATCTGCTGAAAATATAGTTATTTTACAAAAGTAGTAAGGTTTTATTAAAAAATTGTATACTTTACACGATTGTAAATTGAAAAAGAAACCAGCGATAGCAATAATTTTGACATCCTGTCAAGAGTTTATATTGCCCCAAGCTATTTATTTGATTTTTCAAACAAAGATTAATGTTTTAGAATATTTTTCTGGCATTTATTTACATATTATAATGTATTTTGGTTAAAATATGCTGAAAATATAAATTATTTTTAGAAAAACACTAATATTTTACTAAAAAATTCTTAACTTTTTTAATAACGTAAATCTAGGAGGGATATAAATGATGTTTGCATTGCTTGTAATTTGCTACAATATTTTCTTTGATTTTTTCCGCTTTTGAATATTTCTATAAAATACAAATAAAAATATATTTTTGAAAAAACTTTCATTTACTTTCATAACATTACAAATAATTAATATACTTTTTGCAAACGAAACTGAAACAAATATAATATTAAAAGTTGAATATATTTCTATCAAAGAGTTTGTGAATTGACCAATTAAAAAAGTTCAGAGTTTTACTCATTGGGCCAATAAATAAAATCTACAACGAATGGGAAGAAATCTGTTTGTTTTTGTTTTTTTAAGTGTCATAGCATTGGCCGGGACGTGAACCCGCAACCCGGGCAACTGCCTGCAAGGCAGTCACGCTGACCTCTTGACCACCAATGCAAGATCTGGTTGTTGAACTATATAAAGTGAGGTAAAGCAAAAAAAATAAATACGGAGACAAATAAATTAATAATTTTTATTAGACATTCATTAGACTAGAGATGATCCAATAATGAATAATATTTCTGTAGTGTAATTTTCACTACACCACTCTCATACAAAGTAGGAACTGATTTCTATCCACTTTTAGCATCTTGTGGAAGAATGTATTTCACATGTCTTTGGATGTATGTTTATGATTACACTACAGAAATATTATTAATTATGAGATAAGTCTTTCACATGAGACTGATTAATTCTGAATCTACCAAAAATTGTTAAGCAACAATGAGTACTGCACCAAATGTTAGTATTTATCAAAAATATTTCATATTTTCAGTATTTGCTTTTTGGTAATATGAAAATCACTAAAATTGATAACATTTGTTATTTGAATGGAGATAAGTAATTCATTTTCTAAATACTTAGACACTGGATATGCAGTCTTATTTCATTATTTATTATCAATGTGCACTTTTAAAAACAACATTTTTTTATTAATATTTCTAAGAAATTAACATGTGCTAAACAACTATCTACACAACTTTAAAAGTGATGACATTTTATCTTGACTTGGAGTACACTTTACATTATGTTGATGATGATAGAACCTGTTATAACAAGTTCAAATATCTGACATTAAATATGGATTACTCATATCATAATAACAGGTTTATATGAATTCAACCTTCTGACTTGTTTATCCACTGTAATCTCAATGAGAAAACTTAATGGAGTAACAAAAAATAAAAGACAAATCATTGCAGGCTTATCACATTTATCAACAAAAATGCCATTTAATAAATTTAGTTTTTAAGCCATTTGAGCAAATACATTGAACTATATCTTTATCAAATATTCTTCTTTTGTAATAATTATAATATAAAATATTTTTAATTATATAAAGACTTTTGTAAATTATATTTTATTAACTTTTTATAGCAGATTTTTTTAAAGTAGATTTATATTTTAAAGCAAACTTTATAATAATAATAATTACTAATCTCAAGTCATAATCCAAATTAGAGATGTGAGTTAAGATAAAATCATCAAAAGATTTTCTGAAAAAGATATATACCCTATATATTACATATATAAACACAGGTATATAATAAGCCTGTGTGTTTCAGTTATTAATTTAAAGTAAACATTAATTTTTTTATTTTTTTCATTATTGGTTTACATTGGCACTCAAATAGCTGTTTTACACTGCTGAATATTTAGCAGAAAGCTATAATTGCTAACTGTTGAAGTTCTTGTTTCAATTTCTGGGTGAAAAAGCTATTTTTAAAAAACGTTAATTGCATTGTGTTATATTTAAATTTTAAATATTATAATCTTGAAAGTCTGTAATTAAACTCTCTGCTATGGAATTGAACAAAGATAGTCATTATTCCTCCTAGAGCTTGCTTCAAGCTTGGTAAAGTTCTAGAAATTATAATAAAAAAATAATCAAGTGATTTCATTGCTCTAGAGTTTATAAGGAGTTTGAGTAGAGGAAGTGACAGAGTTGGGGCATAAGCCATGGACCTTGAAATTCAGATTCTGACATTTCACCAAACACACAGGACAAAAATTATAACCTTATCTTTCTTATTGCATTGCCAAATCCGCATAATATTAATACCATCTCTATTTTTTATTACTTTTTTACAATCCACTATTGACAGTTTTGATTGCCCTAACAACTTTCTTTAGAACCAGCTGTTATTAATATTATATAGACAAAAATTATAATTATAATTTGTATAGCACTTAAACTTTGATTTATTGATGAGTTTCTTAGAGTTCTTTTGATTGCAATAAAATGACTTCTATGCACTTGTTTTTTTTTTCTGTATTGTTAGTTGCCAAACTTTGTAATGATTAAGTGAAATGCTAACAATAGTGTGCTCTTCTCTTATTTATAATTTTGTGTTTTAATAACATTTTGTTAAATGTTTATTTTATATCAATATATACACATCATTTTCAACCATTATTGAATCATTGTAAGGTGGCCTCTACAAATTTAATCCAGTTTCTCCGATACTTAGCCTCTCTTCTCCACATCACATCAATAAACTTCTGATTTCATCCATTCATATCATGTATGGTTTCTTTCTAGGTTTCTTACAATATTTTGAGATTCCATGTAAGATTTCAATTATTCATCTATTATCTTTTTCTGGAAATATGCCCCACAAACAGTTCCATTCTAATTTTTTAATTTCTTCACTGATGTCCGTGATACCCGTTTGTTCTCTCACTTATATATTTTATTTTTCAACTCTTTCTTTTTACTTCTGAAGTACATCTCTCTATGTTTCATTGAGTGAAGTGAAATGTCTATATTGATCTATTTAGTGTTCAAGTCTTAGATATATAAGCAAGAACTGATAAAACAAATCTATTAAAAATCTTTCTTTTTAAACACATACAAATATTGTAATATTAAGTTATTTTTACCAAACCAAATTTAATTCTAATATTAATTCTTTTGTCTATGGTGATAATCTGATCAAGGTATTTGTAGTTATTAACTTCTTGTAATTCGTGAATACTAATCAATTGAACACTACTTTAATTTTTTAAATATTTATCTTTAGTTTTATTTTCTTATATCTATCTAATAACTCTTGTAACATTTCTTAAAGCTCTAAAACATTTTTTAAATAATTAGTTCATCTGTGAAATCTATCTAGTATGACTTAAATAATCTCTCCATATATTTTTATTTCCTTAGTTTATTGCTAAAAAAGGTTTTGGAGATATGGAATCATCTCATCATAGTGACACTATGCAATCTAATCATTGTTTTTACAATTTGATACAAATTGTTTAGGATATATCAATAACCAGGGTCTGTATCTTGATGATCCAAAATTTTAATAAATGTGAAAATGCTTGTAGAATCAAGTGCTCTTTAATAATCTATGAATCCAAAGTATAATGGCTATTTACATTCATTGATCCTTTCTTTCAAACTTGTATGTTATTCACTGTGTTAAGTCCCTTTTTAAATCCAATTTGTTCTTTGGTTTGGTTTGTGTTCAATTTTTTTGTAGATGAATTGTAATTATCTTGATAAAGATTTTGTATGGAACTGATATAAGACTAATAGATAAGTAATTTCTAATATGTTTTTATCAATTTTTTTGGATGTCAATATTACTATTGCAATTTTTCAATTCTCTGGAACACCTTTATTCCCTTCTTTATAGGATTAATTACAAACCTCACCTCTTTATTAAAAACATTTGGCAATTTAGAAGATGTAGTAATTTTAGGAAACCCTTAGCTTTTTTGTTCTTTATTACTATTTTTTTGTGTGAAACTTTTCCAAACATTTTACGATGCCATTTCCTTTGGTTTTTTTTTTTTTTACGGCTATGAATATGAAGCTAAACATCTCAAAAGCACTCAGCTGTCAAGTATTTTATCGATTCATATGAGTATTTATTATAGCTTCTCTTTCCAGCATCTCAACACCCTTGTAATTTTGTTATTAATAGTTTCATAACTTTCTTTGAGACTTTAATTTTCTTCTATAGTTTTTCTTGCCAAATAATGTTTATATTTCTTATATTATTATTCTTTTATACTGTTTTACAAATTCTAGATATTCCATTATTATTGATGGATCATTTAAAAACATTATATTCTTTCTTTTATTCATATATGGTCTCTGTCTCAGTAGTAAATTTATTGGTTAATTGTTGTTTTTTATAATAGGTATTTTTGTCACAGTTTTTATTAGAGTATGAGTTAATTTCCTAATGATATCAGGCAAGTCTGAGCTATTTTGGGATTTATTACTATTTTAAATGGATATTCTAATTTAAATTCATTGAAGTATTTGTAAAGGCCTTTTATAGTATTATCTTTCTTAATAGTTTTGTTTCAAGAATTGATGATCACTTTCCCTGTTTAATCTATTAAGAATATTATAATTTTGAAATACATATTCCCTATTGGTCAAAATACAATCAAATTCTGTTGCACCTTTATTTAAATAATTTCATATCCATTTTTGCTAAGCACCCTTTTTCAAAGAAATAATTTATAACATACAATTTTTTTGTAAAATTCTGAAGTTTATATTTTTTCTCATTTCTGCCATCACAACAAAAATTACACACAGTTTTTTCATCTTCCAATTGTTTATTATTTCTAGCATTAAAGTTTTCCAAGACAACCTTAAAATGTTATTTAGTTTAATCAAAAGCATTTTATATACTCATATAAAATTTTTTACTTTATCAAAAAGGAACTTGTTATAGTATAAAATTGAAGTATCTGCATGTGGTATCATTATCTAAAATCAATCTTGCCATTTTTCTAACATATCATCATTCTCCATAATGTAATTTTTCCACTTTTAATTTATAATGAATCTCATTTCACTTCCAATATTTATGCCTTTATATACAATAATCAATAGTTTCTTCATATTTTTTTCTAACTTCTCAAACTCCCCCCAAAACCTCCCATTTAATATTGAATAGTTTTTTTTCAATTTCATGCAAAATTTCTCCATTTGAAAGTGATTTCCAGTTATATACAGATAAATTAAGGATGATCATTAAATGACAACTTGGGTCTGCAATCAGGGGATTGTTGGTCTTTGGCCACCAATCACTATCTTGGCTGCCTGAAAATAAGCCATATTTTTTTTGTCATGAATATTAATATTTAAAAAAGATAATTTATGTACACATTCTTATTGCTTTTAAAAACTCAATTAATATTTCAATTAAGAACTATTAAGTAATTGAAAAAAAAAACTATGGTGTTTGATCTTAAACTCAGAAGTAAAAATCTAGTAAACCCATGATTTTAACTGATACATATTGGTAAGAAGGACACATTTACATTCATTTACAGTATGAATTGTTAAATGAATAATAAAAAATACAATGATAAGAACATATAGAATGAACATTAGATATTTGCTCAGTCCAAAGCGGATTCAAAGGGTGTTTTTTCAGTTAATAGGAAACTCTCTTCTGCAACCATATATATATCATTTACTCAATAAACTAGTTGTGGAGTGTTAATCTATATATATATATATATATATATATATATATACGAGTGTGTGAGAGAGAAAGATGATAATCTGGACCAACTGATGAGTGCTGGTTTAGCATGAAATAGGTATATTGGTGATTATTTATCTTTTCTACATGTGTGTGGTCATGTATATCAGTTGAATGAGATAGTGTGGATAGTTGGTGGGTGCTTAAAAGTATGAGTTCAAATCCCCTATATTTACAATTAAGCTTCAGATTTGTGAAGAGTGCCTGGTTTTCAAATTTATATATATATATAATTTCTTATAGTCATTTTTCAGTATTGTCAAAAACTTATAACAATATATATATATATAATTTCATACGATGGTATTAAATAAAAACCATTATATTGTCTTCATAAAATACTTTCTATTATTGAATATAAAAATATATCATCAATATTATATATTTTTTAAATATAATATTATATTATATTTATTACTATTTAAAATAAAGTTGTCTATAATAATGATTATATTTTTATATTCAGTAGTAGAAAATATATATATATTGTAGTGGAATAAAAGAAAATGACAATAAAAAGTTCAACCTTGAAGATGATGATAAAGCATATACTTGTTTCAGGTGATAATTACATCAATCAGTCAAACAATAACACAACTTGGCACACTATTTATATGTACCTGAATATATGTGTGATAAGGAGTAACAGAAATATAACTTTAATTAATTGTAGATAGTGCCAATGATAATGATTTAAAATACAAATACCAAAAGCATAAATTTCAATAATCAGAATGAAGGCAAAGAGGAAATTGTATTACTTATCTAGCTAGATTATTACAATTAAACAACGAATATTTATATTGACTTGATTATTGTTCTTGCTCTATATATCTAAGACACTCTGAGTAATATATCATGCAGGTGCAATATCTTCAACTGCTGATAAACAAAAATATTGTTACTCTTCAATAAAGTAAATGAAAACAACAATATATTTAATGCATTTTTATGTTTTACTTTTTCCAATTTGGGATATGCATAAAAATAGCTTTATAAACTATTATCATAAAATCAAAACTAATAACACATGCATTTTTATTAGAGATATAAATTCACTAGATATAAATGACAGTTCACAAAAATATAATGATCGTATTTAAATATTAACAATCATTACATAAATAATTTTGTAAAATTGGACAAGATTAATTGATTTTGATACAATATGAAAGCTTTTTTTGAATTTTTATTTTAGGGAAGAAATATTAAAGTAATAGTTAATAAACAAAGTTTTTAAAAACTGAATGATGTTAGTAGGGTACATAACTAAGCAAATGTAAATATTCATTTAATTAAAATAAAGTGGTAGATATAAAAGAATTTACAAGCTTAATTATTTCTCAGATAAATTTATCTAAGTAATTTTATCAATTCTGTTAGCAAAATTTATTCACTATTGGATTTTTTTTTCTTTTTAACATTCATTCTGTATAGTTTTTCAGATCTATGCATTGACATATCTTTGACAATATTCTATGCAAATAAAGAGCTGTAACAAAGCTTTAAGTTACATTCCCAATGTGAGTGTTAAATCTTGATGAAGCACAATAATGATGATAACTATTCTTTCAAAAATCCATGAGCAAAAAGCCCTTCCTATTCTTAACCATCCATGATTATGACGTAGTAGTCTGTAATTAAAGTAAGACATATTAACTCTAAAACAGAAATTCTTTCCATGCAAATTCATTTTAAAATTGTAATGGCAATTAATTAAATTTATTTGTGTGTGTGTTTTTCATATAAATATGTTTATAGTAGTCAGAAAATATTTTCCTTTATACTATTTTTCTATTTTCAAATTTCTTAATTGATTTTATTTATCCATTACCCTGTCACATTAAAATTTTTATTTAAAGCTGTTTGTATATATTTTCCTTTTTAATTAATTAATTAATCTAAGGGAATATAACTAAAAATATATTTTAAAAATATGTTAAAAAACAACAATCTGTTTTTCATCTTTCAAATTGAAAATTGTTCAAGTATATTTAAATAAATATATAATCTATAGCTTTAAGTATAATTTTATAATCTTTTTGAAATGTTGCTTGAAAAATTCTTTTTACTATTATTCTTTAAATATGTACACAAAAATGCATCCACATGATATATATATAGTAAATAAAAAAAAACAACATATGATAGCTACTGCCATTTAGTAACTACAAAAAATATGAAATATTATGACAGTCCGTTTGCAATTATTATAAATATTAATCTACTCACTACAATCATGAGATAAACAAATTATCTCATTTCTAAACAAGTAAAATAAAATGAAAATAATCACTGGCATCATTCTCTTAAGATTTAAAATATTTTGCGATATTGGAAAGTCATTATAACTAATAAAATATACTAGCCATTGTCACTAGATAAATAAATATTAGCTATAGCAACTGAATAAAAGTTATACTGAATTCAATGGAATGCATTACGCGTATCTCCAATACTAGATTCTTTCAACAAAGAATTCTTTCCTTTCCTCTTTCCACATATATAAGACAGTTCATAGTCACGCACACTGATGCTATTTGTAATTGCTTAAAAATATCAGAAAAAATTAATATCAAATATCATCAAGTTGAAAAAGGAAATCAAATGCTGTTATTCAATTTAGCTAAGTACATGTGTTTTCCCTGGACCCCTCTATGTTGTTTTAAACTTAGATAAATATCATCTGTCCATAGGGTAGCGGGTTCAAACCCACTTGGTACATTCTTTACAACACATGAACTTGGATGAATGGAAAACGACCTTCTTATATTTTAGCCATATCTATAAAAATATAAGATCCCAATATAATAAATTCGCAATACTTAACACTTTTACAGGTGTTATCAGCTCAGTTTAATGTACATGGATTTACAAATGCATAGATGCTCTTACTAATGGCTCACAAGCAAATATAGTAATGATCATTATTTATATATGGCCATTAAATACTATTTCCTTAATTTATTTATCAATAATAATAATATGATGATGATGATAATGATGATGATTCCAACCATAGCTTTTGTAATTAACTCACAACAACAAATTTATCTTTTATTGATTACTCTGATTGGCACAGGGTGGCAGTACTTTATGGAGAGAGTTTTGTCTTGTTTAATAACAATTATGTGCTAGTATGAGATAGTGATCATGTGATGTTTAGTGTTTTAACACCAATCCTGCCTAATAGGATAGTGGTGGCTATGGTTGTTAAAGATACAAAGCCACCAAAATGTATGGGTACTGAATTGAGTTCAGACCCATATAACTATATAAGCTATTGAGCTTAGATTGAAAATATTATTGTGTTTTCAATTTCATTCTCATAGTTTTGTAGTTAAGTGGAGATAAAAGGTGGTTGCTGGAGGGTTGCATTAGATCCTAAAATCTAGATGCAGTGCAAAGCTCCTCACTGATGATGGCCACAAGCCAGAAACTAATCTGGGGATATTGGATGAGGAGGCATTAGATAGGGATTTTATGCACAAGCCTTCTAGCATCCATTGATTACTCTGATTGACACAGGGTGGCACTACTGTATGGAGAGAGTTTTGCCTTGTTTAATGTAGCATCCATTGATTACTCTGATTGACACAGGGTGGCACTACTGTATGGAGAGAGTTTTGCCTTGTTTAATGTAGCATCCATTGATTACTCTGATTGACGCAGGGTGGCACTACTGTATGGAGAGAGTTTTGCCTTGTTTAATGTATCAGAATGAATGAGTAATATGTTTGCGATATTAATATATACGTGTATTAATAAATATTAGAATTTAAGCTATAACTGTGTATTTATTTGAATTACGAGATTCTTATAATTTCTTGGTTATTATTTATAAAAGCTTACTGATATTCATTACTGTATATCTCTAAAAGAAATAAAATAATAAGATATGTAGGGCAGATAAGGAAATTATAAAATATATAAATGATGTTTCTTTGTAAGATAGCCTCGGCTTTGTTCTCCCAATAGACATTATCTTCCAGACCTTGAGACTGAGCTAGTCTAAATAAAGTATCCAATAACGGTCCACTGGAACCTTTTCTTTTGTTTTCGAGGGGTATAATTTTTATTAATTGATAAGATTGGCGCTTAATATAGGAATTATTTCATGCTCATAAATATACCTACTCGAAGTTTGGGTAATAACATGTTCTCACTCAAATTCTTAGAATAGGATCACGGGTAGACTAATATATATAGTATTAATTATGGTTCTATTATTTTAATGTTCGATGATTGATGATTTATTAATACTTAATGATTTCTTAAAATCAATATAGCTTCTTTTATTTTTTGTTTATTGTGATAGTATTCAATA